>OY992881.1:92299540-92334540 GCA_963921405.1 Cepaea hortensis | reverse complement strand
TCACCCTTCTAAAATTCATTTTATAAAGTAAGTAGACCCACAAATCACGTTTTATGTGGACGTCTAGACTTGTTTTAGTATGTGCTATTAAATTTAGCTTCCATTATTACGTATACTATGTTAAAAAAAGGGGGGGGGGATTTTTAGGTAGGAAATACGAAAGGGGGGAATGATGTTCTGAAAATATGGTGAAGGGGGGCACGGGCCAAAAAAGGTTGAGAACCACTGTTCTAGAACATTTCGCGAATCACGCTGAAGTTGGATGTGAAGTGAAAACGTGGTTTAGAAAACAGAGTACGCAATTCTATGCAACCGGTGTGGGAGGACTGATAAAACGATGGGATAAATGCATCAATGTTGGTGGAAATTATGTTGAGAAATAAAGGGACAATGTATGTATAAAAATAAACTGGTTTCAAGTTGTTATCATATTTAGTTATTTTTCTACAGCCATTTGAAACTTACTTATTAACTTACGTTCGTAGTAGTAGTAGTAGTAGTAGTAGTAGTAGTAGTAGTAGTAGTAGTAGTAGTAGTAGTAGTAGTAGTAGCAGCAGCAGCAGCAGCAGCAGCAGCAGTAGTAGTAGTAGTAGTAGTAGTAGTAGTAGTAGTAGTAGTAGTAGTAGTAGTAGTAGTAGTAGTAGTAGTAGTTGTTGTTGTTGTTGTTGTTGTTGTTGTTGTTGTTGTTGTAGTAGTAGTAGTAGTAGTAGTAGTAGTAGTAGTAGTAGTAGTAGTAGTAGTAGTAGTAGTAGTAGTAGTAGTAGTAGTAGTAGTAGTAGTAGTAGTAGTAGTAGTAGTAGGTGTAGTAGCAGTAATAGTAATAGCAACCAACACTAGTCGCATTATCATCTCTTTGCGTCATGTGTACATTTTGAACACATCATCAACAGTCTAGAGCACATTAAGAACATACTAGAGAACATCAAGAACATTCTAGAGCACATCAAGAACACTCTAGAACAGACTGGAATGATCTGGTCATGGTGATACCGACCTGTCGGCCTAAGACTTTCAGTGAAAGAAAATTACAATTTACAACAATGTCTGGCCACGTCAGTCGGAGCAAAGTACGCCGGGTTTATTCAGACATTGCACGCAGTTTGGCCGTCCTTTTTCATTGATTTAAGCTGTACTTAGCCTCCATTTGCTAGCGAGACTTCCAAAATTGTCTTTTGAACATGAAACAAAAAGAAGAAAGAGAGAATGATATGCGTGAACGAACAGGGAAAGAAATGGAATGATGAAGAAAGAAATGAAGTTGAAAAATAGTTGACAAGTCTTTTTAAATAATCCTCTTTGTATTATTCAACTATAGCAGACACAGTGAAATGTAACATCTCTTTTTTTCTAATTGGTTGACCAACAAATACTAACACAGCTTGGCCAAATGGCAGCAAAAATGTCAGACAAAACGTCATGTTAACCACAAATCACAGTATACAAGGAAGATATTTAAAATGTCGCACACTTTTAATATCTTTGTTGTTGTGGTTTTTTTTATTTTTTGTTGTTGTTGTTATTTTTATTGTTTTTTCTTGCTCTCTTTTAACCTAAGCGTAATCCATAGAAACTACTTCTAGTAACTTCCACTATTACCAATGTTCCTGGCTATCTGGTGAACACACTCAGATTTCAGAGGTACTTGTAATTTATGTTCTAAAAGTCAAGGATGAGAAGTCAACATTTAACCTAACATTCCGGTGTGACTGTTTTTTTTTTTTTTTTTTGTAACCAACAACAATGCAGACTGCTTATAGAATGTCAGAGGTAGACTTCCATATCAATGCAGAAGTACGGAGAACGTACGGCACAATACCAGAACACAAAGTAAAGTTCCTGAGAACATGTATCTTTCGTGTGGTGTAACATACGGATGTAAGTAATTGACCATCTCACAATCAATAAGGAAGAGGATCGGGGCTGGTGAGCATAAATGCTACAGAACAGTTCTTAGAATATCCTGAAGCAAGAGGAAGAAACAAATGGACGTCTGACAATAGCGTGGAGCAAGAAGAAGACACATGTTAACATTCTACAATATTGTAGACCAAAAATAAGCCACATATTGACATCCTTCAATAACGCGGAACAAGAAGAAGCAACATGTTAATACTCTACAATATCGTGGAGCAAGAAGATGACACATATTGACATTCTACAATATCGTGGAGCAAGAAGATGACACATATTGACATTCTACAATATCGTAGAGCAAGAAGATGACACATCTTGACATTCTACAATATCGTAGAGCAAGAAGATGACACATATTGACATTCTACAATATCGTGGAGCAAGAAGAAGACTCATATTGTCATTCTACAATATCGTAGAGCAAGAAGATGACACATATTGACATTCTACAATATCGTGGAGCAAGAAGATGACACATATTGACATTCTACAATATCGTGGAGCAAGAAGAAGACTCATATTGACATTCTACAATAGAGTGGAGCAAGAAGATGACACATATTGACATTCTACAATATCGTAGAGCAAGAAGATGACACATATTGACATTCTACAATATCGTAGAGCAAGAAGATGACACATATTGACATTTTACAATATCGTAGAGCAAGAAGATGACACATATTGACATTCTACAATAGAGTGGAGCAAGAAGATGACACATAATGACATTCTACAATAGAGTGGAGCAAGAAGATGACACATAATGACATTCTACAATATCGTGGAGCAAGAAGATGACACATATTGACATTCTACAATATCGTGGAGCAAGAAGAAGACTCATATTGACATTCTACAATAGAGTGGAGCAAGAAGATGACAGATATTGACATTCTACAATATCGTAGAGCAAGAAGATGACACATATTGACATTATACAATATCGTAGAGCAAGAAGATGACACATATTGACATTTTACAATATCGTAGAGCAAGAAGATGACACATATTGACATCCTTCAAGATCGTGGAGCAAGAAGAAGACTCATATTGACATTCTACAATATCGTAGAGCAAGAAGATGACACATATTGACATTCTACAATATCGTAGAGCAAGAAGATGACACATATTGACATTCTACAATAGAGTGGAGCAAGAAGATGACACATATTGACATTCTACAATAGAGTGGAGCAAGAAGATGACACATATTGACATTCTACAATAGAGTGGAGCAAGAAGATGACACATAATGACATTCTACAATAGAGTGGAGCAAGAAGATGACACATAATGACATTCTACAATATCGTGGAGCAAGAAGATGACACATATTGACATTCTACAATATCGTGGAGCAAGAAGAAGACTCATATTGACATTCTACAATAGAGTGGAGCAAGAAGATGACAGATATTGACATTCTACAATATCGTAGAGCAAGAAGATGACACATATTGACATTCTACAATATCGTAGAGCAAGAAGATGACACATATTGACATTTTACAATATCGTAGAGCAAGAAGATGACACATATTGACATCCTTCAAGATCGTGGAGCAAGAAGAAGACTCATATTGACATTCTACAATATCGTAGAGCAAGAAGATGACACATATTGACATTCTACAATATCGTAGAGCAAGAAGATGACACATATTGACATTCTACAATATCGTAGAGCAAGAAGATGACACATATTGACATTCTACAATATCGTGGAGCAAGAAGATGACACATATTGACATTCTACAATATCGTGGAGCAAGAAGATGACACATATTGACATCCTTCAAGATCGTGGAGCAAGAAGAAGACTCATATTGACATTCTACAATATCGTAGAGCAAGAAGATGACACATATTGACATTCTACAATATCGTAGAGCAAGAAGATGACACATATTGACATTCTACAATATCGTAGAGCAAGAAGATGACACATATTGACATTCTACAATATCGTGGAGCAAGAAGATGACACATATTGACATTCTACAATATCGTGGAGCAAGAAGATGACACATATTGACATTCTACAATATCATGGAGCAAGAAGATGACACATATTGACAATTTACAATATCATGGAGCAAGAAGATGACACATATTGACATTCTACAATAGAGTGGAGCAAGACGAAGACATATTGACATTCTACAATATCGTGGAGCAAGAAGATGACACATATTGACATTCTACAATATCGTGGAGCAAGAAGATGACACATATTGACATTCTACAATATTGTGGACCAAGACGAAGACATATTGACATTCTACAACAGAGTGGAGTTAGAAGAAGGCACATATTCAAATTCTAAATCATCTTGGACCAAGACGATGGCACATATTAACATTTTACAATATCAGAACATTCTTTTCTTTAATAAGTAAAACTCTGGCTCTTACACAACATAAGGTCTGGACAACCCTAATGATTTGGCCATGTTACGTGTAACTTCACGGTGGTTTGAATAGAGCAGTGACGGAAGGCATGGTGCCTGGAAGAAGAGGGAGGAGTCCATAAGCACGATGATGACCACAGAATACTGCAGGCTTCTTTAGCATAAATGTGTTCAAATCCTTATTGAGGTGAATTTGTCTTTGTAATTTACCCATTCTATTCTACCCAGCCTAAACTTTATATAAGAAAAGGTCGTGGGAAGTAAATGAGGCCGGTGTTTTTTTTATTGACCACATCACCTGTCAAGTTACAATTGGTCTATAAACTGATGAGGCTAGCTCCATATGCCTATTAAACATTGGTTCCATCGCCCAGATACTGAGATGAGTGCGTGGAGTGACACTGTGAGCTGTTGAATTCATGTGGAGTGTTTTACATCTGTCCGCGGTTGTTTGTATCGTGAAATGCAAGTTCAGAAAAAATGGCGGCAGGTCGGTTACTGAACTAAATGGTTGTGTGCTACTTCTTGCCGCATAATTATCTCCAAGCAATTTTTTTTTGGCACTTGCTCTCTTTGAACTCAGGCGTAGTCCGTAGACACTACTTCGAGTTGTGCTGGACTGAATTTTACATGTGAATTAGCTTTCCCTATTAACAATGTCCATCGCCATCAGGCGAACCCACTCCGACTTCAGAGGTACATGTAATCTATGTCCCCAAGTCAAGGACGATAGGTCAACATTTTAGTCTAACTGTCCGGTGTAGGGGCTTAACCCCTTACCACCGCATCAGCACACCAGATGTTTAAGAACACGCGTTCTTATCCATTCAGCCATGCTGACCTACTCTCCAAGCAATGACGGTCGCATTCCTTGTGGAATTGGTTGTACTGTTAATTATACCTCGGCAATAAAGTGAATTAGCAGACATTGCTGTTATTTCACATTCCAAGCAGGTACACACATTTTTCTGACATAGTACCCAGATTGAAGTGACAGCAATGATTAATGAAGCTCATCTTCCGGCCAGAGGTATGACAGGAATTAATGAGACCACCTTGTGTGAGTTATTCGAATTCATATGGACCGTTATGAGAAGAAATGATTTGGAGAACTTGGTGACAACTGGTAAGATCGAGGGGAACAGACCAAGGGGAAGACCTAGAAACAAGTATCTGGATGGCTTGGCCTTGTGGCATGGTCGAGACAAAAACACGGAACTGATCCACGACTCTGTTGATCGAGTGAGATGGCAGAACATGACCGCCCACGCTTACCGGCATGGCACATGATGGATGGATGGATGGACCGTTTCTGTTCTCTTTTCCTCGGAAGTTAACTGGGTTTACTTCCAAGGCTGGAAAGTGCTGACACGAATTGTTTGTTTCCAGTTATGCTGTACTGACACCTGATCTTGCGGGTATCAGATCGGGTATACAGCTTTATTGGATAAGAACAAAAACTAAGGAGGAGGAGAAGAAGAAGGGGAGTGGGAGGAGGAAAGTAGGTGGAGAGAAAAGAGGGAGGAGGACGAGAGGATTAGGAGGAGAATGATGAGGAGGATAACGAAAGGGGGAGAGAAAGGAGAAATAGAAGAAGAAAGGGGGGAGAGAAAGAAGAAGAAGAATAAGAATAAGAAGAAGAAGAAGACGAAGAAGAAGAAGAAGAAGAAGAAGAAGAAGAAGAAGAAGAAGAAGAAGAAGAAGAAGAAGAAGAACAACAACAACAACAACAACAACAACAACAACAACAACAACAACAACAATAATAATAATAATAATAATAATAATAATAAAAACAACAACAACATAAAAAAAATAATCGTATCAACCAAAAGAAGAAGTTGAAGGAGTTATTAATTAATTCATTCATTCAGTAGCATGTCCTTTGCAGAACCTCGCTCCCATAACAACCTTCCGGAAA
Organism: Cepaea hortensis; assembly: GCA_963921405.1. NCBI lineage: Eukaryota > Metazoa > Mollusca > Gastropoda > Stylommatophora > Helicidae > Cepaea > Cepaea hortensis. Next base: position 92,328,289 of record OY992881.1, on the reverse strand, counting down.
ACCTCTCGATCATAAGCAAGATGTCCCGCGTCCGATACACCCATCTAGAGATCATCCGCCACACCCTGCACCCATCTTCTCTTTGGCCTTCCTCTTCCTCTCTTCCCAGGCATATACCCCTCCATTATTGTTCTCTCCAAACTTTCGTGACGTTTCAAGTGACCAAAATATTTCAATTTTCTTTGTTTTATCATTTTTAATAGCCAACCTTCTTCAATATTCAGCTCTTGAAGTATTGATGCATTTGTTCTTTTCTTTACCCAAGATATTCTTAGAACTCGTCTATAACATTTATATTCAAATGCATTTATGCGCTGCTCAGCTTGTTTAGTAGGTGTCCAGGTCTCACAGGCGTATGTTGCAATGGGAAAGATGCATGCTCTTAAAAATCTAATTTTTGTAATTCTGTCGGTCCCATTCCATAATTTATTCAGTTGTTTTAGTCTCTGAAGAGCAATTGATAGTCGTCGTTTAATTTCTTTCATTGTGTCACCGTTGTTGGTAATCAATGACCCAAGATATTCACAATTTTCCACCGCCTCCAATTTTTCCTCATTAACATATAGTTCTTTCTCTATAGTGGTTTTATCTTTTTGTATTATCTTTGTTTTTGCAATATTAAGATACAAGTTGTGATTTTCACTATTCAATTGGGTTGAGGCTATTAGGTTATCTATACCAGTCTGTGTTGTGGATAGCAATACTGTATCATCAGCATACCGAATCTCTGGTATGTCAAGACCACCGATATTTAGGGCATCATATAGCTCCCTATTTATATCATCTCTAACATTTCTCATTATATTTTCGGTGTACAGATTAAACAAATAGGGGGACATCACGCATCCTTGACGGACTCCTTGCTTGATGTCAAACCAATCTGATGTCTCGCCATCAATTCTAACCGCTGCTTGTTGGTCTAGATAGGGCATTCTTATGAGTTGTATTACATGTGGTGGAAAGCCCATATTCCTCATGATTTCCCAAAGTTTCTGATGTTGTACACAGTCAAATGCCTTTGAATGATCCACAAAACATAAGAATAGGTTTACATTAAATTCTCTGCACTTCTCTATTATTAAAGGCATATTGAGAATGTAGGTCAACCAAAGAGACGAATGGAGACGGATTGTATCAGCAGTAAAGAACCTCAATGACTCGGAACGCTGAAGAAGAAGAGGAAGAATATTGAGAATGTGATCTCTTGTTCATCTTCCTTGTCTAAATCCAGCGTGAACCACGTTAATTTCTTCTTCCATTTTCTTACGAAGTCTTCCTATTATGATTTGTAGTAGAATTTTACTTGCATGACTGATTAGGGCATCAGTTCTATAGTTGGTGCATAATTTCAGGTTGCCCTTTTTTGGTATTGGCATGAAGATAGTTCTCTTCCAATCTTTTGGCCAGATACCATATTTCCATATCTTTTTACACATTGCGTGATAGACTTGTATGCTTTCTTCTACTGCCGATTTAATTAGCTCAGCTGGTACCTCATCACACCCAGGTCATTTACCATTCTTCAGGTTCTTTAATGCCCATGCAATTTCATCTAATGAGGGTTAAGGTTCTGTCTCTGCTGTCGTTGGCTCATGTATCTCATCCATATCCTCACTGTCACTCATATCATACATCCCAATGCAATATTCCTGCCATCTTTCTAGAATTTGTCTAGATTATGTTAAGGTATTTCCCATCTTGTCACAGATAACATTCAAAAGAGGTTGAACATTTCTTGTCAATAACTTCATTTTTTTCAACATTTCGTAATCTCTTCCAGTCTTATGATATTGCTCTATTCTGGTACAGCAATCTTGCATATATTGATTTTTGTCCTTTCTTGTGTTCTTTCTTATTTCTCAAGTTAAAGATTTATACTTCATTCTGCTGTTATCGGATTCACTTCCTTTCTGTTTCAGTTCCCTTCGTTGTTTTATGAATTCTAACGTGTCTGATGTAATCCGTGGCTTAAGTTGCTTTTTCTTGGTCGGAATTAAATCTTTGGCTGCAGGTATCAAGATATCTCTAGCTTGTACTGCCAGTTCATCCGGTGTCATTTCCTCTTGTACAGACATCAAGACCCCAAAACGATTCCTAACTTCTACAGTGTATGCATCTGGTATTTTTGTGAGATCAAAACGAAGTGGCCTTGGTCCTCGGGTAAGCTTTTTGAGTTTTAATTTCAGATCTGCTTCTAATAGCTGATGATCCGTATCACAGTCTGCACTTCGTAGGGTTTTTGCAAATGCAATGCTTGATCTCCATCTTCTTTGTATTAAAATATAACCTATTAATTAGTTATTAATTATTAAGTTATTAATTAATGCACATTAATTCGTATTAACTGAGTATCGAAACACGTGATATGAAAGAAGCAGATGTCACAATAAAGATAAGAAAAAAAAAGGAAATGTCAACAACAACAACAACAACAACAACAACAACAACAACAACAAAACTGTCATTTACTGCCCATATAGTACCTTGCGGTGTATGGCAAGGGAGGCGGGGGGGGGGGGGGGGGTTCTTGAGAATGAGGAATTGAGGCAGCCTGGCTAGTGCAGACGCCGCGATCTGTGCAGGCTAGAGTTTTCTTTTTGCCCCGACAGAAAAAAAATAAATCAAAACCTTACCGAGGATTCGAACCCGGGTCTCCTGAAGGAGAATCTGGCATTCTAGCCACTCGGCTAGCCGCTCTTCATGAGAAGGAAATGTATAGATACAAATTAGATATATTGTGAGCTCCTCGGAGTGGCAAAATGAACGTCTCTGCTCTGCGAAATGGCGACGTCAATTTGAGATGTCATTTAAAATATGCACATTAATTATCTCATTGCTGTGTAGTATTGTTCACTTCATCAACAGTTTTCATAGGTTTATTTCGAATGTTGTTCACTTCATTTCAAGTCTTGTTAGTTCTGTCAGTCCCATAGGATCACAGCGTCTGCCAATATGGAAACATAAAAAAAAAGATCATTATTATGATAAATACACTCTTCCTAAATGCAACATTAAAGAGTATGGAACTAGTCGTTACAACAACAACAACAACACAATCAATGTAATTAAGTATTTGAGTATGTTAATAGCAGCAGATTTAAATTAAATGCAGAAAAGCTCAAGCAAATGCAGCTCTTCGAAATATGAAGAAAATTCTCTTTTTAAGGCCCCTTTGTCACATTCTGTGCATTTCGGCATATGGTGGTACAACAGTGTTTGTGATCAGTGATTATGAATTCGTATTGGTGAGTTGTGCGTTCTGGCCAGATAAATCAACACGTTGATGTTGGCCAAACGTATGAGGGCAGGAACGACAGACAAGAGGACTAGCCACAGCTAATGTTCATGAGGACCGGAACGACAGACAAGAGGACTAGCCACAGCTAATGTTCATGAGGACCGGAACGACAGACTGGAGGACTAGAAACAGCTAATGTTCATGAAGACAGGAACTACAGACAAGAGGACTAGCAACAGTTAATGTTCATGAGGACAGGAACGACAGACTGGAGGACTAGAAACAGTTAATGTTCATGAGGACCGGAACGACAGACAAAAGGACCAGCAACTGTTAATGTTCATGAGGACCGGAACAACAGACAAGAGGACTAGCCACTGTTAATGTTCATGAGGACCGGAACGTCAGACAAAAGGACTAGCCACAGCTAATGTTCATGAGGACCGGAACGACAGACAAAAGGACTAGCCACTGTTAATGTTCATGAGGACCGGAACGTCAGACAAAAGGACTAGCCACAGTTAATGTTAATGATTCTCATTCATTAATTATTTACAGGTCTCCTGCCTCGGTATCGAAAAGTATCGTATTCAAAACTAATGAAGGACAATGTCATGAGAACAGTGTTGTCGGATTAACTTGGTGATGTCATCGCTTTCCCTGATCATGGAGTAATAAATCAGATGCATAACCTTCTCAGACAAGTTTGAAAAATTGGAAAGCCTTTGTTTAACATTCATTGCGTGTATATTACATGACGTCGCAATCAACTCTCGTATTTAATTCCTGTTTGTGATTTTGTAGGTAATTTTAGCTGTTGGATTTGGTTTCTGAATGAACGACGCTCATAATATAGCGAAAACCTCTCGGGAAAAAAATCGTATCCCAAATCACCTACTGCTGACTTCGATATCATTTGTTGCTCATGGCAAAAATCGTGAAGAGCACTATTGTTTAGTGTGCCAGAAAATACATACGCTGGGTCTCACATTTGCGCTGCAGAGTCCGTTCACTGAGCTGAGATGGTTCTGGCGGTAATGGAAGGAAGAGTTCTGGGGCAATTATAAATAGTTTTTATGTTGTCTATTGTCTATCCTCCGGTCGTTGATGTATCTGTTTCTACTCTTTAAAAAAAAATAGTTACATGTCCTTCACAGGACGTAGCAGTCAACCCCAGCATGTCGACTGTTCGTGATTCCTCTTCAAGTTTTACATTCAGTAGTTTGCCATTACATTCTGAACGACCGGCACCTATACCTTTTTTTTTAAAAGACCAGCACCGCTGTGTTTCGAACCTAGGTATATGGGATTACAAATCGCGTCCGTAACACTTAGCCACGGATGACGGTAATTCTACTCTACGTTTACCGTTAAGCTTTTAATAGGTGTTTAATAGACCAGAGGAGGGACTTCATTACACCGGGTTTTATCCCCCATGAATCGGTTCTTTCCGCAGGGCGACCTGAAGAAAGCGTCGCACAAAAGCACAAACTCCGGCTACGACCCCCAAGGAGTCTCTGAGAAAATTGAGCTCGTGAACCGAACGATGTATCCCATAATCAAACTCACGACCTTCGGGACGAGGTGGGCGATGAAACCACTTCGCCTCGGAGACTCCCTGCTGTTAAACGTTGGGTGAGAAGAGCCTAAGCTTACGTTCCATGACCAGGTGTGTTGTCTTGACGAGTCAGGCGTCGTTCAACTTAAGTCCAGAACCAGCACTTAAGAGTGGCTCCGGACGCTAGTTAGTTGTGTCTCCCTGACTCTATTGTACGCTCTCCAGCTATGACTTGCTTGAAAAGCAAATTCGCATGTAACGATTGGCGCTCATAGAAGTAGACGAAAGAATTGAAGATCATAAACACTTATTATCATCATCATGCAGCAGGTCCTTGACTGAACGCCGCTGCCATCAAGGCCCGCATGAAAGACTCTCGGTCCTGGTCAATTTCCCTGCTAGTGTATTTGTTTGTCCCAGATGCCTTCAATGTTCTGTGTCCACCATGGTGCGGATTCACTGTGAGTGCTGACGGAGCAAAGATGCAAGTTGTCTAAGTGTTTACTTTAATCTGTTTGTTGGTGTTGTGTCAGATATTCTAAAGATTGTTTCACTGCTGAATTACTATGGTCACTATCCTTCTGGTCACTTTTGGAGTCGAGATTGTTGTCAATTATAGAACGCATATATTCAAAGTTTGTCCAGATTTTATCGATAAATCAGCAAAAACCGAAAAGTAGACAGTAAGCTTTAAATACTTGAATACGATCATAAGTAATAGAATGGACGTGGTGGCCAAAACATTCATCAGCACAGAAGTCACAAACACACATCAATATAACTACATGGTGGGGGAAAGAAACACACACACACTTGAAAATATAAATACTTTACTTATTGTTGGTTGGATTCCAAGAATTCCAAGATATTTGGGCACGTTATGAGAAGAAGTAAACTGGAGAAATTGGTGACAACTGGCTATATTGAGAGGAAGAGAACAAGAGGAATGCAGAGAGGTAAATTTGGCTTGGCCATATGCTTAATCGAGACAAAAACATAGATATGATTTGTGGCTCTGATGATCGTGTGAAATAACGGAACATGGCCGCCCACGATTTTCGGCGTGGCATAAGATGATACTGATTCAAAGTTTTTACGATTCTAAATTTTATTATCGTTTGGCTTTAATTTTTGACTGACAAGTAGTTTTGTCTGTGGACATTTTTTTAAGCTCACAAAACACAACCGTGAGCTTTATTGTATCTTTAGACAGATGGAATTAACTGTTATAATCCCTTTGCACTGTTTCAGAGAAGTACCGCGACATCAGCGTTTCTGAGTTAAGGAACAGGTTTACAGCAGATGATGAGTGAAACAGTATTGTCATTGGTTTCAGCATTTTTGACGTTTTTCGTTCCATTTTCTGCAAAAATGTTGACCAGGTGTGGAGAAAATATGCAGTCCTCTCTTGTTGGACACACTAGTTAAAAAAAAACACAAAAGTAAGGGACACTTTTACACGCCTAAGCGCATTGGGAATATGGTAAAAGACCCATTCAAGGGCACTAAACGCACTGGGAATATAGTAAAAGTAAAGTAAAAGATCCTTTCGTGTGCCTCAAGGGCATTGGGCATATGGTAAAAATAAAGTAAAAGACACACGTTTGTAAGGCGCATATGGTGCCAGGTTCATATTTCTATAGATAATTGTATAGATATTTGTATAGATATTTGTATAGATGTTTGTATAGATAATTGTATAGATATTTGTATAGATATTTGTAAAGATATTTGTATAGATATTTGTATAGATATTTGTATAGATATTTGCATAGATATTTGTATAGATATTTGCATAGATATTTGTATAGATATTTGTATAGATATTTGTATAGATATTTGTATATATATTTGTGTAGATAGTTGTATAGATATTTGTATAGATATTTGTATAGATATTTGTATAGATATTTGTATAGATATTTGTATAGATATTTGTATAGATATTTGTATAGATATTTGTAGAAACCAGTCGGCACTCGGTGGTGAAGTGGTCAGTATCACGCCGACCGCCTTGACTACCCACCACAACTCCGGATATCCATCTTTGCTTGGGTTGACTTGGTAGCGCAGGTCTATTTGACACATCTGCAGGACATACTAGACAATATATACGATGGAATATATAAGTACACCGGGATTCGAACCTGTCGCCTTCACATGACGACACCGCCTCGCTGAAGGAGCAAGTGTACTTTGACGAACGGAAATTAAGACACCCTGCAGTGTATCATGTAAGGTAACAGAGGTCAGCATGGCTGAATGGGCAAGGGCTCTCGCTCTTACCCTCTGGTCTGTTAATGCCGGGGTAGAGGGTTCAATCCCTACATCGGTCAGTTTGACTAAATTGTTGACATCTGATCCTTGACTTTGGGACGTAAATTTCAAGTACCTCAGAAGTCGGAGTGAGTTTTCTAGATGGTGAGGCACACTGGTATTGGGAAAGCTCAGTCTGAGTCTAGTGCAGTCTAAACGTAGCAGTACGTGTGTGGACTAAGATTGAAGACAAAGCAAGCGAACGCAAAAACAAAACATATAAAGCAATATAAAACATAAGACAGAGGACAAGCATTTTAAATATATTATGTTCTTATCGCAAGAGCTAAGCAGCTTTTAAAAAATGTTACGTAAAGATTGTATTTACTTTTAAAAATAAAAATAAAATCACAGTGCAACTGAATTATCACGGAAATGTGGCTGAAAATATAGGAAACAGAAAAAAAGTAGTGAAAACAAGAGTAATGGTGTATTCAGCTTTAGCGTAAATCCATTCATTCAAAACGGACTCCCGAGGAAGAAGACAGCTACACGTATATATCAATCCAGCTCATGCTGCGTGTGTCATTAGGTGAAGTCAACCATGCTATTGGCAATAGTCATCTGTCTTGCTTTGACATAAGTTGCATTGTTGAACGTTTAATTTGATCTCGATTGTATTTTCGTGTAGCTTTCCCCGCTACAATTCTCATTCCTACACCTTAGTCTGGTAGATTGTAACCCGGCGTTTCTCCACGAAAATGGCGGTAACCTGCAAGAAAAAAAAAATGTGAACTCGCAGAACTTTTTGTGAAACATTTCAGTAAGAGCGCGTGAACGATCTGCCTCGGTGCCTGTGTCAATGAGAAAATAATGAACTCATCCTAGCCTATGTATACATGTTCAACACTAAGTAGTTGCCAGCGCTGTTTTCCGGGGGTCTTCTGGTGGAATTTGAAATTTAATTTTGATTATTCCATTTCACGATTACTCGTGCTACAAGTAATGTCGTTCGACGTAATTAACGGGTTCTGTTTGGTTTTGTTCTTTCTGGCCGTGATTTGGTCGTGTTAACTGCACATGTTCAATTGCTGTGTGATTCATAATTTCCCTAGCAACATGTGATAATGATGATGACGATAATAATAATAACAATAACAATACATCAAGTGCTTTCACCTGTCGGAAGAGCGAAATCTCCAGCTCCGCACAACGCTTAACGGCAGTCGAGAAGCAGAAGATAACTTAAGCAGTTACCTTCAGTGCACCAGTGCATACATAAGTTAAATTTGTTCTTAAAAATAAAGGTCCTTTGTTCGTGTCTACTGCGCATGGGGCATATTTTGCTAGACACATAATTTTATAGAACAATGGGTATTCATGGTGACGTAATCAATATTAGTATTGATTACAGACAATGAGCAGGGTCTGCAACATTTAGTAGATGCGGTTGTTGCACATAGTGAACAACTAGGGTTAGAATTAAATTGTAAGAAGACACAGATTATGGTCGTCATTAGAAAGAAAGAAATAATGTAATGTACAGGTAAATGGGAATATTCTTAAATAAGTGAATCGGTTCAATTATCTCTGCCGGCTCTATGGCGAAGGAGTTACGCAAGCAGTTCTTAATCCCGAATACCGCGTTCGAAGCACAGCTGTGGGCGATTTCGCAGCAGGCCGATGTGCGTTGATTTATTTTATGAAATGTCATGGGTGTCGGTCGCTAAGAAAGCAATGGCAAACTACTGAACGTAAACTTGCCCAGGAATCACGAACAGCCAAAACTGCATGGGTTAACTGCTACATCCTGTAAAGGATATGGAACTAACTAGCAATTACCTCGGAACACTCGGAGATGTCTTGAAGACATTAGAACAAGGATCGCCATGGCGAAGGTGGCCTTTTGCAATATGAAAAACGTACTGACCAATAAAAAGATGTTATGTGCAACAAGAAAAAGAGTGTAGAGGTGCTACATAGAACCTATACTTTTGTATGGATGTGAAGCGTGGACAATGAGAAGACAAGTTGAAAAACATCTGAAGGCTGTGGAAATGTGGTTTTTGAGGAAAATGCAAACAATATCATGGACAGACAGAAAAGCCAATGACCAAGACCTACAAGCAATAAATGAAAATTGGAGAGCTTGGTGACAACAGGCAAGATTGAAGGAAAAAGAACAAGGGGAGAACACCTGGATGGCTTGCCCACGTCGTGTGGTCGAGACAAGAACACTAAGCTGATCCACGACTCTGGTGATCGTGTGAGATGGCGAAACATGACAGCCATCGCTTGTAGGCATGGCACATGATGATGATGTAGTCAGAATCATGCCGCACACCTTTACTTCCCAAGATATTTCCAGGTACTCATGTTAGGTTGGGTGAGTCAACCTGGCAGCCCAGGCAATTTGTTAACAATTAGAATCCACCCTAATGAGGTTCGAACCTTTACCCATTGGGATGGCTGACTTTGCTACATGACATGAGTGATTGTTCCTCTCGGCAACTCTTGATCCCTGACATTATGTATCATTTCCCTCGTATCTTCTCACGCCTTGATATCAAAGTGTACAGTTTCTTCTCCTTCTGCTTTCCGCGGTCTTTATACCCATTAATCTGCCAGTTGCCACAGTATCTTTCAATCTTTTTCTCCTTACGATAGAAGCAAATCATTTTCACTATTTGCTGTTAATGTCTTTGACAACTCACATTGTGTCTTGGTGTCTTTCTGAACACCCAAGTATCATAGCAGGCACTGTCCGCGAAACTTTTAAGCTTCTTCTATGAAATAATCTAGCTCTGGCTTCATGTAAGTTTCTTGCTTGTTTGCTAATTGTTCAGGATTTATATAAGTATGTCCAAGTTGAATCTTGGTAGCCAGGAAAATTTACTTTTATATCGTCTAATTACTAAGGATGATTATGTAAGATGTTATAAATTTTATAATAACTTTATGATAGTATAATCTTACGGTAATTTTAACATTCACGAAGTACTTGCTGGAAAATAATCACATTAAACTTTGTATGTGTGTGTTTGTAAAAAAAGGGGGGGGGGGGACATGTCCGACACGAAATGATAGACGGTATTAGCACAAAGCTGCTTTAAAGAAACTGGAGTACGTAAAAGTCGTGCAACTTGTTTCCTCGCTATAGTTTTCTCCCGGTTCATGAAAGAAATGTGTAAAGATAGAGACATGATATGCAAGGCATCTGTGTAATATCTCAAAGATAGATTTCCACAAAGTGAAGAATATTCTTTGCAATGTATCTATGTCAATCTAGATGAGGAAAGGAGTTCTCAAGAGCTATATATGGAGCCAATCTTGGTGCGAATCGTGGACAATTAACAGACATGTAAGGAATTATGTGGTGGCTGCTTGTAGTTTTAAAGAAGAATGAAAAGAACACCGTGAAAGGATAGGGAAAGCAGTGCAGATATCTTAACAGAAATTAACTTACAAAGAAAACTGGATATTTGCATCAGAAGAAGACAGTTCAAATTATTTGGGGATGTATTAAGAATGGGAAAACTGGAAATGTCTACACAACGAGAAAGCTGGGTTGGATAAGATACAGAGTGAGACCAAGAGAGAAGATGATTGGCATTTTCAAATCATGAAATCATCATCAGGAACATCAGGATCAGAAATGACTCAGCACAATGGACAGAAGGCTATGGGTGGACATGATCACCAACGCCACACGTCAAAGACTATAAGAAATAGTGTAAGTATACAAAAATTACTGTAAGAGGAACATCGGAGAGTTATCAGAAATGCAGAGGCAGGACAGATTACTAAGGGTTCAAATAGTGTTGAGACAGGTGTAGTTTAATTCATTCAGTAGCATGTCCTTTGCAGAACCTCGCTCCCATAACAATCTTCTGGAAAACCTCTCGATCATAAGCAAAGCGTCCCGCGACCAATACACCCATCTGGAGATCATCAGCCACATCCTGCACCCATCTTCTCTTTGGCCTTCCTCTTCCTTTCTTCCCAGGCATATACCCCTCCATTATTGTTCTCTCCAAACTTTCATGACGTTTCAAGTGACCAAAATATTTCAATTTTCTTTGTTTTATCGTCTTTAATAGCCAACCTTCTTCAATATTCAGCTCTTGAAGTAACGATGAATTTGTTATTTTCTTTACCCAAGATATTCTTAGAACTCGTCTATAACATGTATATTCAAAGGCATTTATACACTGTTCAGCTTGTTTAGTAAGTATCCAGGTCTCACAGGCGTATGTTGCATTGGGAAAGATGCATGCTCTTAAAAATCTAATGTTTACAGTTCTGTCTGTCCCATTCCATAATTTATTCAGTTGTTTTAGTCTTTGAAGAGCAATTGATAGTCGTCGTTTAATTTCTTTCATTGTGTCACCGTTGTTGGTAATCAATGACCCTAGATATTCAAAATTTTCCACCACCTCCATTTTTTCCTCATTAACATATAATTCTTTCTCCATAGTGGTTTTATCTGTATGCATTATCTTTGTTTTTGCAATGTTAAGATATAAGTTGTGATTTTCACTATTCAATTGGGCTGAGGTTAGTAGGTTTACTATACCAGTCTGTGTTGTGGATAGCAATACTGTATCACCAGCATACCGAATCTCTGGTATGTCATGACCACCGATATTTAGGGCATCATATAGCTCCCTGTTTATATCATCTCTTACATTTCTCATTATATTTTCGGCGTACAGGTTAAACAAATAGGGGGACAGCACACATCCCTGACGGACTCCTTGCTTGATGTCAAACCAATCTGTTGTCTCGCCATCTATTCTAACCGCTGCTTGTTGGTCTAGATAGAGCTTTCTAATGAGTTGTATTGCATGTGGTGGAAAGCCCATATTCCTCATGATTTCCCAAAGTTTCTGATGTTGTACACAGTCAAATGCCTTTGAATAATCCACAAAACATGAGAATAGGTTTACATTAAATTCTCTGCACTTCTCTATTATTAAACGCATATTGAGAATGTGATGTCTTGTTCCTCTTCCTTGTCTAAATCCAGCATGAACCACGTTAATTTCTTCTTCCATGTTCTTACAAAGTCATCCCATTATGATTTTTAGTAGAATTTTACTTGCATGACTGATCAGGACAACAGTTCTATAGTTGGTGCATAATTTCAGGTTGCCCTTTTTTGGTATTGGAATGAAGATAGTTCTCTTCTAATCTTTTGGCCGTATACCATATTTCCATATCTTTTTACATAATGCGTGATAGATTTGTATGCTTTCTTCTCCTCCCGCTTTAATTAGCTCAGCTGGTATCTCATCACATCCAGGTCATTTACCATTCTTCGGGTTCTTTATTGCCCATGCAATTTCATCTAATGAGGGTTCAGGTTCTGTCTCTGCTTTCGTTGGCTCATGTATCTCATTCATATCCTCACTGTCACTCATATCATACATTCCACTGCAGTACTCCTGCCATCTTTCTAGAATTTGTCTAGATTCTGTTAAGGTATTTCCCATCGTGTCACAAATAACATTCGATTGAGGTTGAACATTTCTTGTCAATAACTTCATTTCTTTGAACATTTCGTAATCTCTTCCAGTCTTATGATATTGCTCTATTCTGGTACAGCTATCTTGTATATATTGATACCTTTTTTGTGTAGGTGTAGTTTGCTAAAGAATTATTTAACAGATTATGTGCACCCGGAATGGTGAACCCGGTCAACAAATGCCCGCAGAAGTTGGATGTGTCTGCCTTAAGACGCAGTATCGCAGCTCTGCTGTAAACAGGCGCAATGCAATCACGTCCGAAAAACATTCCGGATGAACGAAGAAGAAGAAGAAGAAGAAGAAGAAGAAGAAGAAGAAGAAGAAGAAGAAGAAGAAGAAGAAGAAGAAGAAGAAGAAGAAGAAGAAGAAGAAGAAGAAGAAGAAGAAGAAGTAGAAGAAGAAGAAGAAGAAGATTCATTGCCAAAGGATGCTATATCGCTAATTGTGACCTACCATTTCGAGAGAAGGACGATATATCCTCAAACTAGTGTCATTGTGTGTGTTATTGTTTTTTTCGCGTATCTTCCACAATCTTATTGCTCAGTGAACGGAAGTTACATTTTAATACTTGTTCATTTGATTGTGTGCGATGTTTGGTACAAACCTACTTTATTTTGTCTGCCACTGAATCAGTGAACAGAATGTAGGCTAGAATCAAGATATGTACCTTGTCACACTAAGAAAACAAGAAGATTCGTTTTTCTTCACATTTCCAACGATAACTTAACCGTACATGTTTTAGTCTGAAGCAGGTTTGCACCCAAATGAGATAGTCTAAACTATCCCGGACAACCGCAGCGAACGCTTAATGGCGGCATGTAGAGAAGCAGACGACAGGTTTAGCGACCCATGTTTCGCCGGTTCATTACCGCTCACTTTGAGCCCAGCCAGTCTGTTACCGTGCACACGTCCAACGATAACCGCATCGGGCCACTCACACCACCCGTCATGACCCCTGTGCTCATTACCAGTCATCTGTGGATCCGTGAGAACAATCAGTCACTTGAGCTACCTGTCAGTCTCTACTTTGATTCCATTGTTTATATTCCAACGTAATAGGACCCCATGCTGGTGTAGACGATCTTCCCTATACATAATGCTCTCTCTCTCTCTCTCTCTCTCTCTCTCTCTCTCTCTCTCTCTCTCTCTCTCTCTCTCTCTCTTTCTCTCTCTCTCTAATTCTTTCTCTGCATCTCGCTCTCTCACACTCTATCTCCTAGCCTCATGTCTGTCTGTCTGTCTGTCTGTCTGTCTGTCTGTCTGTCTGTCTGTCTGTCTGTCTGTCTGTCATACACACACTTTCTCTCCCTCGCAATCTCTCTCTCTCTCTCTCTCTCTCTCTCTCTCTCTCTGTCTTTGCCTTTGCCTCTCTGTCACTCTCCACCTCTCTCCCTTTCTCCATCTCTCTTCTCTTGTCATCTCTCTCCATCTCTCTTCTCCTCTCCTCTCTCTCTCTCTCTCTCTCTCTCTCTCTCTCTCTCTCTCTCTCTCTCTCTCTCTCTCTCTCTCTACGAGCCCATGTCATTGCTTTTTAAATTATGTAAGCTGAGGATTCGAATACATGACTACAGGGTATGAAGACGAGCTTTTATTGGCGCTAGTTAATCAGTGGCAACAATATGTGTACACACTGATCAGTGGTATGTGATCTCAGGTAAAATATTTTGTATACATTTATGCTCCGTAACTATGTGTGTCGGTTATAAATTCTTATACAATAGTTTTTCAAACTTGAGTTTCGAAGCAATATTACAAAGAGTACATTTTCATTCCTTTATGAGCGAGATCTAAATTCTCTCTCTCTCTCTCTCTCTCTCTCTCTCTCTCTCTCTCTCTCTCTCTCTCTCTCTCTCTCTCTCTCTCTCTCTCTCTCTCTCTCTCTCTCTCTCTCTCTCTCTCTCTCTCTCTCTCTCTCTCTCTCTCTCTCTCTCTCTCTCACGCAATAACACAAACAGAACTAAAGATTACAATGCCTATTTAAAATAATTTTATGTTACTTCTTTCTCTCAGTTATGTTTCCTAACTGCCATAAATATAGTCAGTTATGGTTAAAGAGCGGATTCGAATGTTTACAACTGTCCTAGTCTCTCCAAAGGTCGACCTAGCCTGACACGGGTAACGGTAAATGTCTCGGGAAGTAGGCGTGCGTCCTGACACTGACCCCACCCCATTCAGTGTTGACAGGTGTATAAACACGTGGGTCTAGCACCATATATCCCATGCGTCTGCAGGCGTGTACAAGGTTCCATACATGTTATGAGGAGAACTGGACCTGAAAATTTAGTGACAACCGATAAGCTTGATGGGAACAGAGCAAGAGAAAGACAAAGAGATAAATACGTTGAAGGTTTCGCAGCATGGCATGGTCGTGACTAGAACACAGACCTGATTCGTGACTCTGCTGAATGTGTGAGATGGCGAACCATGACCGTACACGACTGCCGGCATTGTACTTGATGATGATGAAGTCAGGGAACTGCGGTAGTACAGTGGCTTGACGCGTGTATGGCGGTCATACGTTCCACGTCACAAGGATGCGGGTTTTCACGAGGTCGATCCAGTTTACAATGAGTACCATAAAACCTCATGGGAATTGAAAGCGGCCGGCTTGTTATTGACACATCACCCATGGCGCGGGAGTAGTTATATATGTTGCATACTCCCCCCAAAATTGTGGAGCCTCCACGTGGAGCTTGTGGAGCGCTCGGTGTGGAGCTTGTGGAGTGCTCCACGTGGAGCTGGGTGGTGTCTGGTGGTGCTGGGTGTATGTGGTGCCTGTGGAGTGTGTCTTTGGCTTGTTAAGCTCGGTGTTTTTGGCGGGTAAAATTTAAAATAAAATGTACTAAGGATTGGAAGGAGCGGGTTCGTCATGTGTCGTCGTGTCTCCTCATGTGTGTGGTCAGGGTGGAGTGGAAGGATCCGGCGTAAATAGTAAGCGCAAAGAAGGTGGTGGTGTCCCCCATGTAGTTGTCACCTGCCCGGTCAGCACCCGAGTGACCACGAGTCCGATCATCGGTGTAACGAGTAGCGGGGTATCTACTGGTGCTAACAACGGACAACCGACTGAGTCCTTAAAATGTCAAAACTTAAAAAACACAGATGTACATGCACAATGTGGGACAAAAAATCAATACTGATTCTCGTAACAACTAATCCAGGGGCTTATCGTCGTCGTAATGAACTAGGTGGGTTATTAATAATGCTATATATAAACCGGGCGGGGTGGTCGGGGCCAGCGCGGGCGACGAACGAGGGGGCGACCACGACCGGGTGGTCGCGTGGGCGCGGGTTCGAACCCTCGAGCCGCTCCGGGTGTCATATGAAAGTTGTAATAAGTAAAAATGTAAATAATTCGGATGTATGAGCTATAGTGGTTCGTAGTGGTTTATACATTATCATCATATAAATTACATCGCTTCAAATGAAAACCTTAGCAAAGAAAAGATGGCCGAAGTAAAGGTTGTGGTGGGCGTGGCTTAGTGTTATACGTTGTTATGGAGTGGGTGAGTGAAAGGGTAGCTAGGTAAGTGCTTTCAAATACTTTCTCCATACGGTATCAGATCGGTAAAGAGAAACCTTAGAGAAAAAGTAAAGATGGCCGTCGATGTCCTCCTCTAGTGGTATAAGAAATATTGATAATGTCTTTGTTACTTAGTTGTGATGGCGATAGCTGGTGGTAGTAATAGGCTATGTGTAGCAAAGGAGAGGTGGTGTGTTGGTTGAAGCTTAGGTGGTACCCCAGACGAGATGACAGGTTCTAATCTCGGTACTGTATTATTGGTAAGGGTAATAGTCGTCAGTGTGTGGGGTGTCTAGCTAGTCATACGGGTTATGATTAGGGACGGTCTGTCTTTCCGTGTCGCTGTGTCCACAATTCCAAGGAAAAACCACAGAGACATCTGACTTCACAGCTTAACTTAACATAACAAATTGGAGAACATAAGATACCCATACACGTCGCCAGCTGTTATAAAACCAATAATAGCCAGCTGTATATATGAATAATCCTGGGGGGGATTATCGCCGTCGATAGAAAGGGGTTGGGAAAGCAATAATACTCGTCATATCTTCGGGGAGGGGCTATAACATATGTCGTCTAAACCCAAGGTATATCTCCTGTAATATAAGGTGGTCGGAAAACCAATATCACTAGCCTCGATTCGTCTCATAATCGCGACCAGTGGCTTAAAGACTTAACCGTTATTGCAGACACAGCTGTGTGCAGACTAATCTACCAGGTCACGTGGTCTAGGCCATATCAACAAAAACGGGGTATAAATGCTAAGGAATATTCACTGTACAAAACAGTTTCTACCAGCCGATCAGAGCGAGGAAACCAGACAGGACAACCTCTTGATACGAGTCCACAGCAGCAGATATCGTGTATAAAAGACGACCAACCTATATCATATACACCAAAAACAGAGCTCACCATGTGGCAAGGCATTAATGGTAAGTTGGACTTTGATAAATCTTTCACATTTTTGTTATGTTTCTTCACATCGACACGTTGTTAACCTAACAATACTAGTATAATACAGGGGGATATATAGACCTAGACGTATATAACAGCTGAGGAACAACACAATAGGTTCGTAACAGTTCATATTAGGCTGTGTCAAAATGATGTGAACATAGCGTTACGGTGGTACCTTAATATACACAAGTAGTATTGGGTAGTCGTATGGGGAGTCAGAATTGTGTCTGGTGAGGTCTACATGGCCATGTTCGCTATGACTGTACGGTCTTATAAAAAGGAGGGGGGCATATCCGATCCAGAGCTAATAATGATATTAGGTGTTCCCTGTACAGATGGTATAGTACCTTATTTTTATCTATGTTTTACAGATACGGATGACCAGGAAGTCCTAATTCGGAAACTGTGGTGTCTATTAAGAGCGGAACCACACAGCGATTGCCTGGACTGCGCTATTCGCAATATGCAGCAAGCCCAGCCACTCATGGATTCGCTTATGGAGTCTTGGGTTAAAAGAGATAGCTTTTATGATCTAGTAAAGTGTCGACTGCAGTATGTACTACAAGAACACTTTACCAAGGAGGACATAATCACGCTAAGTCTCAGTAGACTTGAGGCATGTCTCCACGAATATAACGACGAACACGCAACTCCCGAGCCCTCGCCAACCAACAACGAACGTCCATCGCCACCAACATCACCGACCTCCTTAACATTCAGTCAATCCACACTGGTGGATGGGTGGTAAGCGGCTACATTTAGGTCGTCAATAACGGAACAAAGCTCAATATAAATATACGTCGTTGTAGTGTTCTGTCTTCTCACGGTGTGTTTCATAGGGGTGGCTACAGAGTGGTATATCACTCGAATGATCGTTTACTGACACAAACACCCCACATTCATCAGGGCTCTCACTAGTGTTAAATCGATGTCTCCTAGTGTGAAAAGCGTGAATATCAGCGCACAAGCTATCACAGTGTTGTGACCAAGTGCAACTGTTATTATTCGTGAAGAACACAGACTAAGCAAGCGTTATAAGTTCGGTGACATTGGTATCAATTCCACATTTGGTCAACAAGAAAAAAGATGTCTACGCCACCAACAGACTCTCATCAGGTTGCCCTAAGACCGGTTGTCACTAAAAATTATACACTGAACCAAGAAAGAATAGTTAGGAACAAAAGCAACAGAGATGCAAGCAGGCGGGTGTACTCGTTAAACGTACATACTCCGGTCAATGTGGTGCTATAACATTTGACAGTACAAGTCACTATGAGTCGTTTTGAACCCGTATGTTTAGCTATTACAAGAGGCAACGCATTGAAACCAAACAAGACCTGAATGGGGTACCTGTGGAAGACCTGTTTTCAACACCCCTGGTTAAGATACATATGTATCACACGAAGATGAAACTTTTCGCCCAGGGAAAGATTGACAATATTAATTCTTGGTTAAAAATAGACTTTATCGAACTTGGAAACTTCGATACAGACGAATAGACACACAAAGCAACCTTCCTGGGTCAAAAAGGAGAAGAAACCCACAATAAGGCACACATTCCAAGTTAGTATATTTGAGACTATAAGCCTGTATTTCCACAACTAATCAAAAATAGACAAAACTTTGACGCTTTTATCAAAACAGTACACGAACACGACGTTCTTACCTACGCTATGCAACAACGTCCAAATACCAAATACACTACAGAGATGATTCCAGCTATATGTTTTTATCTCTATCATATCCCAGAATTCCGACTTGTTTAATAAATATCCACCCTTTTATGACCCACGTTAGGCATCACTGTGCATGATCATACTAGTTATAACATCCCATATTTAGCCAACCATTTTGTATACTGACATTATGCTTGCTCATTTTTTGTAAAATTTACTGGAAATATTGTAAAATAAACAGTTTTATGTATTATAAGTGCGTTCACATGTTTGTTTTTAGTGTTGACGGTACATATGGGTGTCATGTGGTGAGCGGGTGTTACATGTTGATGGCCAGGTAAAGAAATATCGCAACCAAACTTATAAAAATTAGGAAAATTTGTTAACCTAATGAGAAAAATATTGACCAAGTAAAGAAAAATTTACACAAAATTTACACAAATTAGGAAAATGTTACCCATATTAGGAAAAATATTGGCCAACGTATGAAATATCTCGACCAAATTTACAAAGAGTAGGAAAACATGTCGACCAAAGTAGGAAAATTGTTCGTCAAATGTGAAAAATATTGGGCAAGTAGGAAATCATGTTAACCAAAGGTGAAAACTATTGACCAAGTAAAGAAACTTCTCGTCCAAACTCATAAAAAGTAGGAAAATTTGTTAGCCAAATGGGAAAAATGGTGGCCAAATACAGAAATATCTCGACCAAACTAATAAACATTAGGAAAATATGCTAGCCAAAGGTGAAAAATATTGGTCAAGTAAAGAAATATCTCAGCCGATTTATAACAAGTAAGAAAACATGCTAGTAAAATCAAGAAATATGTCGACCGAAGTAATACAATAGGTAAAACGATGGGCAAACTTATAAAGATGTCGACCGTTATAAAAATATGTGTTACCCAAATTAGGAAAAATATTGCCCAAGTGAAGAAATATCTCAACCATACTTATGAAAAGGAGGAAAATGTGTTAACCAAATGGGAAAAATATTGGCGAAGTGAAGAAATATCTCATCCATTCTTATAAAAATTAGGAAAATGTGTTAATCTAAGGAGAAAAAATATTGACCAAGTAAAGACAAATTTACACCAAACTTATGAAAAGTAGGAAAATTTGTTAACCAAAGGGGAATAAATATGGGCTAAACTATGAAATATGTTGACCCAAGTAAGAAAATATGTTAGCCAAATGGGGGAAAATGTTGGCCAAAACATGAAACATCTTAACCAAACTTATAAATATCTCGTGTAAACTTTTAAATAAGTAGGGAAAAAAAATATTGCTTCTGTAGTTATGTCAAAAGTATCTTGAACTTTTATCTGAACAGACATTTCACAAGACATAATCATCAACGTCAACACTTTCCCTCTTTTACATTACCGAAAGTTTCAACTTACCATTCCAACGTATCTGCTAAAGACGCACTTATACATACTAATCACCAATCTCTTCACACTCTTTGTTCTTTTCTTTCTAACACAATGTATCTCTGTCTTTCATAGATAACTTCACAACTTTTCCATGTCACATCACAAAGATACTCCAAACCTTCGTTGCACATGAGTTCTAATGAAACAGTCATAACAACATTTATGGTAATGCAATCTGTGGCTCCACCTGGGATAGTTTCAATATCATCTGAGTATTCATCAGCAAAGAGCTATTACCCATGGCTGACATCTTCAACTTTCTATACCACAATGACTTCTACACTAACCTTCCATTGTTCCATCTTTCAACGATACAAAGGGTGGTCTCGAAGTTTAGCTAACATAACATTTTGTACTTTGTCCACCGCTTTCACACTTTGTCATTTCACAGCTGCAATAACGACAAGTCTGCAACCAACACTGTCTGTTATGAAGTCGACCTTTCTTAAAACCACGTCTGTCTTAATGAGCCCTTGAATACCCTCTACCAGATCTTATAACCGACTTTCAACGTTTCATACCAAATAACGTTAACACTCTCTTTGATTACAGAACAACTGATTTTCTGCTGACTAGGCAGGTTTCCCAATCTAATGGAGATACATCACCTGTCCCCCTAACATACTAGGCGGTATTCTAGACAATGAATATGGTCATCAACCATCACCCCTAAGAATAACTTGAAAACAGCAACAGAGATTGGGTTCCTGAGACGAATTCCTTGGACTACCAGAGTAACTAACGCTGATCGCCTAAAAGAGCCTACAAAACATAGAGCCTTATATACATCAAACACAACAAACTCTTTCTTACTAACCCTAACCCTAACTATACATCATCTAACACTAACCCTAACCCCTAACCCTAACTTTAACCCCTAACCCTAACCCTAACTATACAGCAAACACAACAAACTCTGACATAGATACAAACCAGTGTCAGAAATGTGAAAAGTTAAAATTTAATTAAAATTTAAAACTAATCAATCGCAATTTTATTGCCCGCTTCACTTAATATACAGATATAGCCTAAGTATAGGTGTAAGTTAGGTATAGGACGTATATCGAGCTTACATCTTGCGCAATAAAATTGCGATTGATTAGTTTTAAATTTTAATTAAATTTTAACTTTTCACATTTCTGACACTGGTTTGTATCTATGTCAGAGTTTGTTGTGTTTGCTGTATAGTTAGGGTTAGGGTTAGGGGTTAAAGTTAGGGTTAGGGGTTAGGGTTAGTGTTAGATGATGTATAGTTAGGGTTAGGGTTAGTAAGAAAGAGTTTGTTGTGTTTGATGTATATAAGGCTCTATGTTTTGTAGGCTCTTTTAGGCGATCAGCGTTAGTTACTCTGGTAGTCCAAGGAATTCGTCTCAGGAACCCAATCTCTGTTGCTGTTTTCAAGTTATTCTTAGGGGTGATGGTTGATGACCATATTCATTGTCTAGAATACCGCCTAGTATGTTAGGGGGACAGGTGATGTATCTCCATTAGATTGGGAAACCTGCCTAGTCAGCAGAAAATCAGTTGTTCTGTAATCAAAGAGAGTGTTAACGTTATTTGGTATGAAACGTTGAAAGTCGGTTATAAGATCTGGTAGAGGGTATTCAAGGGCTCATTAAGACAGACGTGGTTTTAAGAAAGGTCGACTTCATAACAGACAGTGTTGGTTGCAGACTTGTCGTTATTGCAGCTGTGAAATGACAAAGTGTGAAAGCGGTGGACAAAGTACAAAATGTTATGTTAGCTAAACTTCGAGACCACCCTTTGTATCGTTGAAAGATGGAACAATGGAAGGTTAGTGTAGAAGTCATTGTGGTATAGAAAGTTGAAGATGTCAGCCATGGGTAATAGCTCTTTGCTGATGAATACTCAGATGATATTGAAACTATCCCAGGTGGAGCCACAGATTGCATTACCATAAATGTTGTTATGACTGTTTCATTAGAACTCATGTGCAACGAAGGTTTGGAGTATCTTGGTGATGTGACATGAAAAAGTTGTGAAGTTATCTATGAAAGACAGAGATACATTGTGTTAGAAAGAAAAGAACAAAGAGTGTGAAGAGATTGGTGATTAGTATGTATAAGTGCGTCTTTAGCAGATACGTTGGAATGGTAAGTTGAAACTTTCGGTAATGTAAAAGAGGGAAAGTGTTGACGTTGATGATTATGTCTTGTGAAATGTCTGTTCAGATAAAAGTTCAAGATACTTTTGACATAACTACAGAAGCAATATTTTTTTTCCCTACTTATTTAAAAGTTTACACGAGATATTTATAAGTTTGGTTAAGATGTTTCATGTTTTGGCCAACATTTTCCCCCATTTGGCTAACATATTTTCTTACTTGGGTCAACATATTTCATAGTTTAGCCCATATTTATTCCCCTTTGGTTAACAAATTTTCCTACTTTTCATAAGTTTGGTGTAAATTTGTCTTTACTTGGTCAATATTTTTTCTCCTTAGATTAACACATTTTCCTAATTTTTATAAGAATGGATGAGATATTTCTTCACTTCGCCAATATTTTTCCCATTTGGTTAACACATTTTCCTCCTTTTCATAAGTATGGTTGAGATATTTCTTCACTTGGGCAATATTTTTCCTAATTTGGGTAACACATATTTTTATAACGGTCGACATCTTTATAAGTTTGCCCATCGTTTTACCTATTGTATTACTTCGGTCGACATATTTCTTGATTTTACTAGCATGTTTTCTTACTTGTTATAAATCGGCTGAGATATTTCTTTACTTGACCAATATTTTTCACCTTTGGCTAGCATATTTTCCTAATGTTTATTAGTTTGGTCGAGATATTTCTGTATTTGGCCACCATTTTTCCCATTTGGCTAACAAATTTTCCTACTTTTTATGAGTTTGGACGAGAAGTTTCTTTACTTGGTCAATAGTTTTCACCTTTGGTTAACATGATTTCCTACTTGCCCAATATTTTTCACATTTGACGAACAATTTTCCTACTTTGGTCGACATGTTTTCCTACTCTTTGTAAATTTGGTCGAGATATTTCATACGTTGGCCAATATTTTTCCTAATATGGGTAACATTTTCCTAATTTGTGTAAATTTTGTGTAAATTTTTCTTTACTTGGTCAATATTTTTCTCATTAGGTTAACAAATTTTCCTAATTTTTATAAGTTTGGTTGCGATATTTCTTTACCTGGCCATCAACATGTAACACCCGCTCACCACATGACACCCATATGTACCGTCAACACTAAAAACAAACATGTGAACGCACTTATAATACATAAAACTGTTTATTTTACAATATTTCCAGTAAATTTTACAAAAAATGAGCAAGCATAATGTCAGTATACAAAATGGTTGGCTAAATATGGGATGTTATAACTAGTATGATCATGCACAGTGATGCCTAACGTGGGTCATAAAAGGGTGGATATTTATTAAACAAGTCGGAATTCTGGGATATGATAGAGATAAAAACATATAGCTGGAATCATCTCTGTAGTGTATTTGGTATTTGGACGTTGTTGCATAGCGTAGGTAAGAACGTCGTGTTCGTGTACTGTTTTGATAAAAGCGTCAAAGTTTTGTCTATTTTTGATTAGTTGTGGAAATACAGGCTTATAGTCTCAAATATACTAACTTGGAATGTGTGCCTTATTGTGGGTTTCTTCTCCTTTTTGACCCAGGAAGGTTGCTTTGTGTGTCTATTCGTCTGTATCGAAGTTTCCAAGTTCGATAAAGTCTATTTTTAACCAAGAATTAATATTGTCAATCTTTCCCTGGGCGAAAAGTTTCATCTTCGTGTGATACATATGTATCTTAACCAGGGGTGTTGAAAACAGGTCTTCCACAGGTACCCCGTTCAGGTCTTGTCTGGATTCAATGCGCTGGTGCTTGTAATAACTAAACATACGGGTTCGAAACGACTGATAGTGACTTGTACTGTCGAATGTTATAGTAACACATTGACCTGAGTTAGTCCGTTTAACGAGTAAACCAGTCGGGTGTGCATCTCTGTTGATATTGTTTTTGACCACTCTTTCTTTGTTCAGTGTATATTGTTTAGTGACAACCGGTCTTATGGCAGTCAGATGAAGTTCTGTTGGCTGCGTAGACATGTTTTTTCTTGTGGAATTGACACCAGTGTCACCGAACTTATAAAGATTGCTTAGTCTGTTCTTCACGAATAATAACAAGGTCTTGAGCAGATTGTTGACGTCACACTAGGATCATACAAATGGTTGTTAGGGCGACAGACAATTGTGTTTGGTCAAATACTGTGGTAGCTTGTGCAATGCTATTCACTCTTTTCGCACTAGGACACAGCGATTTACCACTAGTGACATCAGTGGTGGCCTAGGGTGTTTGCGCCAGTGATGTTCCTTCGATGGATATACCACTCTGTAGCCACCCCTATGGGATACAACCTGCGAAGAAATAACAACACCTATGTATATTTATATAAAAAGACTCCTCACATCCACCCTAAGCTTCTTCATATTGAGACTTATTCAGTTATTGACGACCTATCTGTAATTATATTGCCTCTCTTTCTTTATAGGTAGCTGCTTACTACCCATCGACCAGTGTGGATTTACTGAAAGATAAGGTTGTCTGTGGTGGTTAACACTCTCTGTTGGTTGGAGATGGTTCCGAGTTTTCGTGTTGGCGATTATAGTTGAAGGGGCACTCCGCGATACTACTGTGGCTTAGCGTGATTATTTCATCTTTGTTGAAGTGTTATTGTAGTACAGCCTGCAGACGACATGACGCTAGATCCTTACAGTTGCTCCTAGAGCCGTGAGCCGGTGTATCTCCACACACTAACCCTCTTCTGCCATCGTTTGCATAGGAGGCACGCTAAACAGATCCACACCAGAATGAAGACATGCACATTAGTTGGGGTGACTCAGAGCTATCATACACATATATCAGAATACTACTTCTTATAAGACCGAGGAGGTAAAATTGTTAGGTTTATACATTTACTATGCTCACTAGGTGGTGTTGGTCGGCGCTTTCTTATAATACCACTATATGCTTGGGTAACATGATCGACAGCGCCTTGCAGTAAGTCCTAAGGGCTGTCCAGTTGTCCCTATATGTTTGTTGTGTGTCCGCTTCCTTTGCTACCATTTGATCAGTAGTGTGTCTACGTTTTTTATTGGTATATGCGTTCGAGGGTGTCCTCCTTTTGCGTGATGAAAGTGATGGTAGACTGGGTTCAGGGTTTGAAGGTTTAGTGTCCATAGTTGTTGCTGAAGTCAGTATAGTTTGACACATTGGTTGGTCTAGAAATTATATTTGAAGGTGAAGAACTCACACTGCCGGCTCATGTTTGTTAACATTGAATATGAAACTCCACATGATATGGCTGAGTGAAGTTAACCGGTAGAGGGTAAATAGAACCAACTTGAGTATAACAGCAAAACATCACCTTAGTACAGGATGATCACAACGGTCGTGTCCATATGAAAGAGAGAGGTTCTTTTGTTATCTTCATATCACTAGAGTAGCCCACGCTCTATTACCCTTTGGTTATATCTACCATCGTTACGCGTATTCACATGTACACACGCACACATATACATACACACACACTTGCACACACACACACACACACATACCTATATACATACAGACATACACGTGCACACACATGCGCAGTGTTTACCAACGAGACATCATACTCACCGACTGCAAAGGTTGTTCTGTCAGTTTCCCTTGAGGTATCAGGATCAGAGAGCTGGCAGAGAGTGCTTTGTACAGTGAATATTCCTTAACATTTATACCCCGTTTTTGTCGATATGGCCTAGACCACGTGACCTGGTAGATTAGTCTGCACACAGCTGCGTCTGCAATAGCGGTTATATCTATAAGCCACTGGTCGCAATTATGAGAAGAATCTAGCGTGGTGGTATTGATTTTCTGTGGATGGCCCGACAATAGGTGTTAAGCTCTTAATCCCCTATCGATATTTATATGAACTTTTATTAATCTTGCGAACTATTTGCCATGGCGGATACATCAATAACATTAATACACCAACTAGTTCATTACGACGACGATAATCCCCCTGGATTAGACATATATACAGATGGATATTATTGGTTTTGTCACAGCTGGCGTCGTGTATGGGTATCTTATGTTCTCCAATTTGTTACGTTAAGTTAAGCTGTGAAGTCAGATGCCTGTTTTTCCCTCGGACTTGTGGACACAGCGATACGGAGAGACAAACCGTCCCGAATCCTAACCCGTATGACCAGCTAGACACCCCACACGCTGACGCCTATTACCCTTACCAGTGGCACAGCACCGAGATTCGACACTGTCACCTCGTCTGGGGTACCACCTAAGCTTCAACCAACACACCACCTCTCCTTTGCTACACATAGCCTATTACTACAACCAGCTATCGCCATCACAACTAAGTAACAAAGACATTATCAATATTTCTTATACCACTAGATCGCCCCACTGGGACTCGAACCCGGCACCTACGGAGGACATCGACGGCCCTCTTGACATGTTTCTCTGAGGTTTCTCTTTACCGAGCTGATACCGTATGGAGAAAGTATTTGAAAGCACTTACCTAGCTACACTTTCACTCACCCACTCCGTAAAAATGTATAACACTTAAGCCACGCCCACCACAACCTTTACTTCGGCCATCTTTTCTTTGCTGAGGTTTTCATTTGAAGCGGTGTAATTTATATGATGATAATGTATAAACCACTACGAACCACTATAGCTCATACATCCGAATTATTTACCTTTTTACTTATTACAACTTTCATACGACACCCGGAGCGGCTTAACCCGCGCCCACCCGGTCGTGGTCGCCCCCGCGTTCGTCGCCCGCGCTGGCCCCGACCACCCCGCCCGGTTTATATCAGTAATAACCCACCTAGTTCATTACGACGACGATAATCCCCTGGATTAGTTGTTAGGAGAATCAGTTATTGATTTTTTGACCCATATTGTGCATGTACAACTATCTGTGGTTTTTAAGTTTTGACATTTTAAAGACACAGTCGGTTGTCCGTTGTTAGCATCAGTAGATACCCCACTACTCATTACACCGATGATCAGACTCGTGGTCACTCGGGTGCTGACCGGTCAAGTGACAACTACATAGGGGACTGCACCACCTTCTTTGCACTTACTATTTACGCCGGCTCCTTCCGCTCCACCCTGACCACACACACACACACACACACACACACACACACACATAGGAAGATCCTCCCGATTCTTTGTACATTTTTTAAAAATTTTACCCGCCAAAAATAACGAGCTTAACAAGCCAAAGACACAACTAAGAGGGGTCCCTTGACCACCCTCCACAGGCTCCACAAACTCCACATCATCCCAGCACCACCAGACACCACCCAGCTCCACGTGGAGCACTCCACAAGCTCCACACCGAGCGCTCCACAAGCTCCACGTGGAGGCTCCACAATTTTGGGGGGAGTATGCAACATATATAACTACTCGCGGGAGACTTGGGAGGCGCGAGAACATTGGGAGCCGCGAGAGCGTAGTGTGTAGACGCTCGCCTGCTTGTCCGCTGGTCATGGGTTCAATCCACATTGGGAAGGACTAGAATTTTAAACTTTGACCTGAACAAACAGGTCAACCAAGACTTAAATAGGTACCAGGAAATGTGTCAGGAAGTAAAGGCGGGATTCTTGATACTGCCCACATCACCAACCGAATGCCGACTGGTCTGTATAAATATGGATCTAGCGCCAAATGCCCAATATCCCCCATGGTGTGTAACGGGTCCTTGATTGAATGGTGGGAAAAGCGTCCCATTGACACGAAATGGAATATTGCTTGGATAGCAAATCTATTACGTGGAAAGTCCGAATCGAAAGCTCACTGTGTGGATGTCATCTGCAGACTGCATTCTCCTGGTTTCCAGAAGAACAGCCTGTGGTGAACGGAAGGCCCAATGTACGAAAGTGAGGCTAAGCAGCAAGACATGACGATTCCTTGGGTGAGCCCAGTACCAGAGCGCTATGTGTAGGCTCTGAAATTATGAAAGCCTTCTTGGATGGCGAGAAATGCCCATGGTCTGCCCCTGCCTTCGATTGAGGGCTGACTGGGATGTCTTTACCTGTTCTAAATGGACTAGCTGGGATGGGGATAACACCACAACAGTGAGAGTCGAACCTCCTACGAAACACACGGGAAGGTAACCTGGTTAACAAATGGCTGAACAAGTCGGATGTGTCGGCTGAAAGGTGCAAGTATCAGTATCGCAGCTCTGCTGTAAAAGGCACAACACAATTACGTTTAAAACATCATTTCGGACAAACGCAGAAGAAGAAGGAGAAAGGCACTTGAATTTTCCTTTACATAAGTGTATCTGAGATAAGAAGCGAATTGTTTTCATATTTTCATTTTCTCTTCATGTTCATCATTTTCTTATCCCGTGCTTATCCCTTAATGTAGTCACTGGAAGGTCTTCTCCGTGATTATATGTTGTGCTTTGTGTATGTATTTGGTTGCTGATGAAGGCTAGTTGACACAACGACCTGTGTTTTTCATAACTGTGTTATGTAAAGCTGCATTACCTTGTGTTAT
>OY992881.1:92210661-92299340 GCA_963921405.1 Cepaea hortensis | reverse complement strand
AGTACTTCTAGTAGTGCTGGACTTAATTTTGCGCGTGGATTAGCTTTCCCTATTAACAGTGTCCCTCGCCATCAGGCGAACCGACTCTGACTTCAGGTGTACTTGTTATTTACGTCCCATAGTCAAGGACGAGTTGTTAACATTTTATTCCAACTGTCCGTTCTTATCCATTCGGCTGTCAGGAATAGTGACAGTTAACTTTTTGACATAAATGTCTGTTGAATGGCAAAGATGGAATGACGAATAATATCGAATGCCAGCATACTGATATATAAGTCCTGATGGAAAATCTTTCTCTTTGATTGAGTGGCAACTTTCTAAGGGTGTGATATATATTCAGTCCTCCCCTGGCAGGTTTTGTAACCTCTTTCTTTCTGTCGCTCTTCAACTTCATACCTCGTTTAAACACAACGCCCGTGAGAATTTCTGCTTTTTATTCAGGCATCTAATATACAATATAGACTCGACACTTGAGCACAGAAATATACAACACTAGATCACAATCTAAACATATCTACACAAATAATGACAAGGTGGGCACATTCTGTGGCCATCACCATCTTCTGCATCGTGGTGGGTCCGATCACGCTAATAGCCACGACTCGGATGATTCTCAATGCCATTATCACCTTCGCAATGACGTGTGTTCGCTCCGGTGACAATCTCACTCGCCACGCAGGTCACGATCAACGATCGTCACGTCCCTTCTGGGTGACTTTCGTCACTATAACATGAGGTACAATTCAACCTATGACATCGGCCATACTGACCTTTATGCAATAATTTATTCATTCATTCAGTAGCATATCCTTTGCTGAACCTCGCTCCCATAACTACCTTCCGGAAAAATTCCCCGATCATAAGCAAGATATCCGCGTCCGATACACACATCTGGAGATCATCCGCCGCATCCTGCACCCATCTTCTTTTTTGGCCTCTCTCTTCCTCTCTTCCCAGGCATACCCCTCCATTACTGTTCTCTCCAAACTTTCATGACGTTTCAAGTGACCAAAATATATCAATTTTCTTTGTTTTATCGTCATTAATAGCCAACCCCCTTTAATATTCAGCTCTTGAAGTATGGGAGCATTTGTTCTTTTCTTTTCCCTCTTTTCTTTACCCTGAATATGCAATAATTCACTTTCATTGAATGTCAGAAAGAGAGCATTGAAACGTTACATAGGACCAGTTCTGCTGTATAACAGTGAATCATCTATTAATCTAGCATGATTGAACAATTTAGGAAGAACGCGGAGGCAACGGAGATGTGGTTGCTGAGACATATCTTGTGCACCTTGAACTGCCAGAATAACTAATAAAGAGTGGGTGGAAAAGGCTACTGAAAGTAAAGATGTATGTACAAATATAAGATGCAGGCAAATCATGTTGACGTTGGAAGATACAGTAAGACTGAACAATTCAGTGGTAGGAAAGAGCCAGGGGCAGAGAAATGATGACTGAGATCTTCGGAGATGTGTGAACGACTTCGTCATTTGACAGGGCACATGATATGATGATTGCCAATTTTAAAAGTAAAAATATGTGTATATTAGTTAAGAAGAAAATAAACTGGTATTTTATGAGGTCAGCAAGCTCAACATGAGAGTTACTAACGCATGCAACTATGGAATTGCTAAAACACTGGTAAACATTGTTTCGGGAAGAATGTCAAACAAACGAGGTACATATTAGATACACGAATATATTATCAGGAGAGTCTGGGAAGATGTCAATAATGACACCTCACATCTTCTAAATATATTCAGGTTGACGTATAAAGGTATAGGTGGGTGAACAACAACAACAACAAAGGAAGAATGAGAAGAAAGAATGGGTCAAAAAGAAAAAGTAAAGAAATAAGAAGCTGGAGTGGTAGAAATATTAAAGAGGAGTCGTAGAAGGAAGTAGCAGAAGAAAAATATTAGCAGCAGCAGCAGAAGCATCAGCAGCAGCAGCAGCAGCAGCAGCAGCAGTAGTAGTAGTAGTAGTAGTAGTAGTAGTAGTAGTAGTAGTAGTAGTAGTAGTAGTAGTAGTAGTAGTAGTAGTAGTAGTAGTAGTAGTAGTAGTAGTAGTAGTAGTAGTAGTAGTAGTAGTAGTAGTAGTAGTAGTAGTAGTAGTAGTAGAATAAAAACAACAACAGCAACAACAACAACAGTATTTATTTAGTAACACGTATTTTTAAGACGACTGGTTTTGATTTATAGTCTGGCAAGAAACTAACAGCGTGCAGTCGGAGCCAGTGTTCACCAGGAAATGTTGTTGGGTGTAGAATGATCACAGCAGCATCCTCGGAATGCTTACTCCAGTATGTCAACAGCCTCCTCAATCATTCTCAACAGTTTCTTGAAACTCCAAAAACTCCATGA
Source organism: Cepaea hortensis (assembly GCA_963921405.1). Lineage (NCBI taxonomy): Eukaryota > Metazoa > Mollusca > Gastropoda > Stylommatophora > Helicidae > Cepaea > Cepaea hortensis. The sequence goes on along the minus strand of OY992881.1, from coordinate 92,296,974 downwards.
AAATTAAGTAAGACTCCACAGAAAAGAACAGACTTGACGCACGTGTAAGATTTGACACATTAACGACCAGTGCAACACCAGGCCTGCCTACACAGCCGCCTCATAATGATGATTTTTACACCCGAGCATAATTGATTCACCGAGAAAGTGGCGACTGTTGGGAGATAACATCTGCAGATATGTCAGAGATATCGTCTGATACGTCACAGATAACCCGCCCCAGCGAAAGACGAGGATCAGAACAAAACAGAGTTCTACAATGGGGTCCTTGAACGGAAAGACCTTATTTCATGCCATTATTTCGACGAAAAGAAACACTAGCGACTCGCTGGCGTTTCCGTAGATTGGACTCCAGGGGCGTTATCACAGGATCTATAAACAGGGGTAGCTAGAGGTTTGTAGAATAAGAAGGGCGGACAATACCAGGGCATGCTGATTACTTGTACCTGACTCACCGGCAGATAATGGCACACAATAGGACTTGGTCTGCTTAATAGACGAGCTCAAATTTGTGGCAACGGGGTGGGACAGACTGCCTTTATTTCATTAGAATCTCCTAATGGGTATTTTGTTACCACTTCTTTTTTAGTTGCTCCTCTGCATAGTGATTTTTCAGGGCCGTTTAGCGTAATTTTTGGTAATAAGGCAACCTGCGTTCCTTCATGTCTAGCCGAACATATTTTTTGTTACATGTCTGTCTGTCTGTCTGTCTGATTGTGTGTATGTATGTATGTATGTATGTATGTGTGTGAGAGAGAGAGAGAGTGAGTGTGTGTGTATGTGTGTGTGTGTGTGTGTGTGTGTGTGTGTGTGTGTGTGTGTGTGTGTGTGTGTGTGTGTGCCTGCGTGTATCACTCAGTTTCCACCTCGAAATGAATATGACTGCAATGAATCTCCAGTATTCTGACTCTCTCTCTAATGTCTCCATATCTTTTTTCCCTATACAGTGAAAATATTTTCAGAAATGTAGAGGATATAAATTGAATCAGCATTGGAGGACGAAACATCAATATATGATACAGTACTGATTGCAGACAATGCGCAGGATCTGCAACAATTAGTGGATGCGGTTGTTGTACACATTGAGCAACTGGGGTTAGAATTAAATTGTAAAAAGACACAGGTTATGTTCGTCACTAGGAAGAACGAAGTGCCACAATGTAATATACAAGTAAATGGGAATAGTCTTCAACAAGTGAATCGGTACAATTATCTCGGAAAAGTCATAACATCTGATGGGCGATGCCTTGAGATTAGAACAAAAATTGCCATGGCGAAAGTAGCCTTTAGCAAGATGAAAAACACTTTGACCAATAAAAAGATGTCAATTGAAACGAGAAAAAGAGTGTTGAGGGGATACATAGAGCCTGTTCTTTTGGATGGATGTGAAACTTGGACAATGAGCAGTCAAGCTGAAAAACATCTGATGGCTGCAGAAATGTGGTTTCTGAGGAAAATGCAAAGAATACCATGGACAGACAGAAAAACCAATGACCAAGTACTACAGGAGACAAATGAAAATCGTAAATTGATTAGAGAAATTAGACGTAGACAGTCAAAATTTTTGGACATGCTATGAGAAGAAATGGATTGAAGAACTTAGTGACAACTGGCAAGATCGAAGGGAACAGACCAAGAGGAAGACCAAGAGGAAAATACCCGAATGGCTTGGCCACATGGCATGGACGAGACAGGAACACTGAGCTGATCCACGACTCTGGTGATCAAGTGAAATGGCGAGTCATGACCCCCCCCCCCCCCCCACCCCCATGCTTTTCGGCATGGCACATGATTGATTAATATAGCGAACACTGAGAGTTAGAAAGTACATACACACCCATACACTTACCCACACACACACACACACACACACACACACACACACACACACACACGCACACATCTCCCACCCCACAGACAGACAGACTGTCTCCTGTTTTCCCTGGGGTGAGAGGAATCAACAAGCGCACTCTTTTAATTCTATAATTATCAGCCTTGGAATCTAGTTTGACCTTTGTCTACACAACCCCTTCAGTCTTTGGATCACTCTCTCTCTCTCTCTCTCTCTCTCTCTCTCTCTCTCTCTCTCTCTCTCTCTCTCTCTCTCTCTTTCTCTCTCTTCTTACCACGGGACAATACCCCTCTTCATATTCCTCCAGAACATACCCACACAACTCTGGATTCTAACAAATGAGACATTAATTTAATAACGAAAAGTGTCAGGTGTGTGCAATGTATGTGTATAGACCGTCTGTAGTATAGTCTATTGTGTATGACGAGATAAGACCAGTCAGTTCAGTATCAGAGTCCGCTTTCATCATAGTACTCTGGCCATACAACATCACAACACCGTAAGTCCAGCGGGACCTCACCAAATGAAGCGTCTCTCCGGTCAGTGGTCGACTTCTTCCAGTTGCTCGTGGATAGTCTGTGTGCCTGGTTACTAATGTTGAATATGGTAGAATAATGTCCTTGAATTCGGAACATACGATGTAATCTGATATGTCTATAGAAATCCTGTGACCTAGGAACACTTTCACATATCTCAAACGATCTAAAAAAAAAAACTTCTATCTCTGTGGACAATGTTAATGAATGTTTCTCTTCACTATTCAACCTCTCTACCGATTACTGTTATAGTCACTGGAGGTGTTTATAGTTCCTTAAAAATCATCTGTTTTGGGCTCTCAACTACTGACACACTAGTCCTTTCATGATAATCAATCCTGCCTCAAACGAGACTACGATTTGGTGTTGAATGGTGTCCAATTGCAGAGGTTATTTAACAAAACTGCACTCGGTGTGACTGCCATTGCCCACATCTCTGGGTTGACCTTCATTACTCAGAAACAGTAGAACCTGTCGAAAAGAGAACACCCGGTGAGAGAAACCCGATTCAGACCTACTATATGTGAGTGTAGGCCGAAGGCCATACTCAGATATTTATATCCTGATGAACATAGAACTTAACTTTGGCATAAAGCAGAGGAGTTCATCACATTGGCCTGAGATGTGGTAAGAAAAGGAAAGACTAAAGGAAAGCGAAGAAACCCCAGTAGACACCCTACCGGAAGATCCTACCATTGGCATTTCCCTTATCCCCCAACCACTCTAAATCTCGCTGAATATCCTCCCACGACATTGTTCTTACCCTGCCGAGTGAAACGATATATCACTCGACCTAGTTTAAGCAATGCATCAGCCGGCTGCGGCTCCTAGAATAGGTTCACACAACGCCCCATCACTACACTCGATTCCTAATCTCTATTAATTAAATACCTTATGTAAGCTATTCCGTTACTAGAATTGAAACCACCAAGTCTTATCATTGACAAATTTCTGTCGCCTTTAAACAACGCTAGACACCGTGATTTCTTTTCTGATTTGGAACTGGAACAGTTCTATACTCCATTTCGTGTTAATCCAGCCTGCACACTGATTGCAAAATGTTTATCCCCTGCCGCGAACTGTGTCTGAATGACGTCACTGCCTTGGCAAGAAGCCAGGTTCCGAGAACCTCTCCTTCTCTCATTCTTCAGATCGGGGTAAACAGTATGCCGACGTGTCCCCCTTTGATCCGGGAAAATCCTCCTGTATTCAAAGAATTTTGGTTGGCGTTTGATCCGGGAAAACTTTTCCAGCCACACAGAGTTGCGGCGGCTTAGAGACGATTGTCTCTGTCAATCTATCATTCTGGTCGGCATCTCCAGTAATTCCGTGACACAGACAGACAGACAGACAGACAGACAGACAGACAGACAGACAGACAGACAAACAGACAGACAGACAGACAGACAGACAGACAGACAGACAGACAGACAGACAGACAGACAGACAGACAGACAGACCGACAGACCGACAGACCGACAGACCGACAGACCGACAGACAGACAGACAGACAGACAGACAGATAGACAGACAGACAGACAGACAGACAGACAGACAGACAGACAGACAGACAGACAGACAGACAGACAGTGCAGTTTTTAAGAAAATATGAAAGTACCCCTGTACACCCTTTAAGGAGCATTAGGCAGATGGAACCAGAACCATATTTACAGAAAGCAATCAGCACCCAGTTGGTGATACAGTCAATATCGGGCCTGTCGTCTTTACTTCCCAAGACGTTTCCTGGTACTAATGTAATGCAACCTTAACAACCTTAACCTGTACCTTAACAACCATGAAAGCCGGATTAGAAGAAAGCATATAAATTTATTACGTATTATGTAAAACATATGGAAATATTGTATATGGCCAAAAGGTTGGAAGAGAACTATCTTTATTCCAATACCAAAAAAGGGCAACCTGAATTTTGCACCAACTATAGAACTATTGCCCTGATCAGTCATGCAAGTAAAATTCTACTAAAAATCATAATGGGAAGACTTCGTAAGAAACTGGAAGAAGAGATAAGCGTGGTTCAAGCTGGATTTAGACAAAGATGAGGGTCAAGAGATCAGATACACAACATGCGTTTAATAATAGGGAAGTGCAGAGAATTTAATGTAAACCTATTCTCATGTTTTGTGGATTATTCAAATGTATTTGACTGTGTACAACATCAGAAACTTTGAGAAATCATGAGGAATATGGGCTTTCGATCACATGTAATACAAATCATAAAAATTCTCTCTCTAGACCAGTGTTTCCCAACGTGGGGTCCACGCCCCACAGGGGGGCACTTCGATCGTTAAGGGGGGGGGGGGGGGGGGGGGGGGCACTTCGATCGTTAAGGGGGGGGGGGGGGGCTATTCGAAAATGGAAGAAATCGGCTGGATATAACAAAACGGGGAGACTTGAGACTGAAGTTAACTAAATTGTAACCTGACATAAAATCTCTATGCAGCAAGCATCAAGAGCAAGGATCTCACTAAATTTAAATAATTACTAATAATTTAAATAATATAGAAAAATCTTTCATTAAAATTATTTTGTACTTGAATTTAAGTTCTCCATTATATGTTTTGAAAATTTACTTACTGTTTTTGCTCAATAATTTCCTAGTGATTTCTTCCTAAAATCTATCAGTCCTTTGGCTAGGATCGGGTGCATTTGCCATTTGCTGCTGCTCCCATCCCCCCCCCCTCCCCACAGTAGTGCGCTGGTCTAGTCGGGGGCCGGGGATGACCAAATAAAAACCCATCAGATATCTTCACCTTAGATGTGGGCCTGGTGGACGACTGTGGGCAATAGCTCACAGTGAGACTAAGGGTCCACAAAAAAAAGGAGGAGGCGGGGGAACCAGCTTGTCTGGGGTAACCGCCAAACGACACACACACACACAAAATCACCCAACGCAACTGTCAAGGTCTCACATAGAGTAGGTATGGACATAAAGATAGAAGGGATTTCTAAAAGGGATATAACACCAATATAGGGGAAATAAACGTAACCACTCGAATGCTCGAACAATCTCGAGCCTTCGAGAAGAATGGGTCAGTTAGCCTACAGCTCCGTGGACACAGGTGGAACCCGCCTATAGCGTGCCAGGACCTGTTCCACGAGAAGCTCGAAGAGAGTTACACCTCGTGTCCGCTGGACACACTTCGAAGGGCAGACGGCGACTGGACACCGAGGACGAAGCAGGGTTTAGCTTAAGGGGGACTTGATAGATAGAAACCAAGTGTATTTAAGGATTGTTGATTATAAGATAGTTGATAGAGTATTGCTGTGATGATTATGTGTATGATTGCTTTGTTATGAACTCCTGTGATATCGTAAAGATTGTAACTGGCTGCGAAACCCATTCTTCGCCAGATTACTGTGAATAAATTATATCAGAAAGTATTAGAATGGAGTTTGTTGCCTGTCTGAACCCGAGTTTCATTTCCCTAGGTCTTTAGGACGTTGACAGCAACCGTCACACAGGGACGCGGGGCTGAGGTGGGGGAGGCTCTGGCCCCTCTGGGAACCGTGAACCCTTCTAAAAAAAAACATTTAAGTTTTTTTAGTGAACATTTCAATTTTCGAATATTGAAAATGATGCATATGTTTGGGGGGGGGGGGGGGGCATAAGAATTTTAGAAAAGCTTAGGTGGGGCATAGCACAAAAAAGGTTGGGAAACACTGGTCTAGACCAACAAGCAGCTGTTAGAATAGATGGCGAGACATCAGATTGGTTTGACATCAAGCAAGGAGTCCGTCAGGGCTGCGTGCTGTCACCCTATTTGTTTAACCTGTACGCTGAAAATATAATGTGAAATGTAAGAGATGATATAAACAGGGAGCTATATGATGACCTAAATATCGGTGGTCATGACATACCAGAGATTCGATGTGCTGATGATACAGTATTGCTTTCAACAACACAGAATGGTATAGAAAACCTAATAACCTCAATCCAATTGAATAGTGAAAATCACAACTTATATCTTAACATAGCAAAACCAAAGATAATGAATACAGAAAAAAACTACTATGGAGAAAATATATGTTAATGAGGAAAAATTGGAGGTGGTGGATAATTTCGAATATCTTGGGTCATTGATTACAAACATTGGTGGCACAATGACAGAAATTAAAAGACAAATATCTATTGCTCTTTAAAGGCTAAAACAACTGAATAAATTGTAGAGTAGGACAGATAGAACTACAAAAATTAGATTTTTAAGAGCATGCATTTTTTCCAGTGCAACATATGCCTGTGAGACCTGGACACTTACTAAACAAGCTGAACAGCGCAAAAAATGCCTTTGAATATAAATGTTATAGACGAGTTCTAAGACTATCTTGGATAAAGAAAAGACAAAATGTATCCATACTTCAAGACCTGAATATTGAAGAAGGTTTGCTATTAGTGACGATAAAACAAAGAAAATTGAAATATTTTGGTCACTTGAAACGTCACGAAAGTTTAGAGATAACAGTAATGGCGGGGTATATGCCTTGGAAGAGAGGAAGAGGGAGGCCAAAGAGAAGATGGGTGCAGGATGTGGCGGATGGTCTCCAGATGGGTGTATCGGACGCGGGACATCTTGCTTATCCTCGAGAGGTTTTCCGGAAGGTTGTTATGGAGGCGAGGTTCTGCAAAGGACATGCTACTGAATGAATGAATGAATGAATGAATGAAAGAATGAATGAATGAATGAATGTAAGGCTAGGTCGACCTGGAGAACCATGTCAATTCTTTGTTCAATCCGCCATGATACGAATTCACACCCCGGACTACTGGGCCGACAGCAGGCATCTACCCACTCATCACCGCGGCTCCCAGAGACATAGACAGTCAAAAGGCAAGTAGATTCTGGATATCAAGATGCAAACGAGTTGCACTCGTAAATAATGTAAATTACGCAAGTTTATAACATCATTTTAATTTGACACCAATCAAAGGATAAGCTAAAATTACCTAATTTATGTCTTTCAATGGAGCATAATGATGTGTCCCGTTACACATTCTTGATCATCTTTCCTCACACAGCCATTATCTTATCCACCTTCATCATTAGAATCCTCAACATCGTCGTTATTATCTGCACCAACAGCATTTTAGAAAACTCGCCGCCACACCAGGCCCGGGATAATCACCCCACCAAGCCCATCTTACATATAGATCGCTGTCAATTAAGGCCGGCGCGCCAGTAGCTCATTGCCGGGAGATCATTGTCAGGTGAGATTCATTTGTCGAGTGCTCCAACGAGGCTGTGATGCACGAGCACGTGCACCGGGTCTGAAAGTTAGATGCTAAATAAACGAAATAACTAGGAGCTCTTCTGCGTTTCAGGGCTTGACATTTTTAGGACGGGCAGGAAGCTGTGTGGTAAAGTAATGGGCTGCATCGGTGAGACGAATTACAAGGAAGACAGATTGTTCTAGACGGGAATGTCGCTTTCCTAACTCTGTGTGTAAAGGTGTTCTAGAAGGGAATGTCGCATTCTTAACTGTGTGTGTAAAGGTGCTCTAGACTGGAATGTCTCTTCTTTAACTCTGTGTGTGAAGGCGTTCTAGACGGGAATGTCTCGCCCTTAACTCTGTGTGTAAATGTGCACTAGACTGGAATGTCTCTTCCTTAACTCTGTGTGTAATGGTGTTCTAGACTGGAATGTCTCTTCCTTAACTCTGTGTGTAATGGCGTTCTAGACGGGAATGTCTCTTCCTTCACTCTGTGTGTATAGGTGTTCTTCTTCTTCTGCGTTCATCCGGAGTTTATTTCGGACGTGATTGCGTTGTGCCTGTTTACAGCAGAGCTGCGTTCTTGCGCCGTTAGGCCGACACATCCGACTTCTGCGGGCATTTGTTGACCGGGTTAACCTTCCCGGGTATAGGTGTTCTAGACTGGAATGTCTCTTCCGTAACTCTGTGTTCTAGATGAGAATGTCTCTTCCTTTACTCTTTGTGTAATGGTGTTCTGAACGAGAATATCTCTTCCCTCACTGTGTAAAGGCGTTCTAGACGGGAATGTATCTTCCTTTTCTCTGTTTGTAAAGGTGTTCTAGACGTGTATGTCGCATTCTTAACTCTCTGTGTAAATGTTCACTAGAATGGAATGTCTCTTCCCTAACTCTGTGTGTAAAGGCGTAGTAGACGGGAATGTCTCTTCCTTAACTCTGTACGTAATGGTGTTCTAGATGGTAATGTCTCTTCCTTAACTCTGTGTGTAATGGTGTTCTAGACGGGAATGTCTCTTCCTTAACTCTGTGTGTAATGGTGTTCTAGACGGGAATGTCTCTTCCTTAACTCTGTGTTCTAGATGAGAATTCAATCGGTCTCTGTGGCTAAGGCTTGCGAACATGGTTTGTGAGCCCGTATACCCGGGTTCGAAACACAGCGGTTGTCGCTTATTTTCCCGGGAGGAAAGTGGAATCAACAAGCACATCTTCAAGCTTATTATCTTTTGGAATTATTGACTGACTTCTGTCTACACTCCTCCCTTCTGTCTTCCCTTCCATATATCTATTCCTTTCTCTCTCTCTATTATTCCCTCAACACATACTCCGACAACAGTTCCTTTCAACGATTAATAAAATATTTATTAATAAAAACTATGTCTGGTGTATGTATGGGTTGTGTAAGCGTAGTTGATAGTGTATTCTAATGTTGGTGCAAGAATGAACTCGTAATGTCTAGCAGCGGTATCACATCTCGCCCAATCATTCTGCCAAACCACCGGACATCACATAAAACAGGACAGCTCTCACCCTGGATGTTCCGTATGCTTGAGTCTGGTGGTAAATCCGTTATTGAACGAAACAAAACTGTTCACCACTGGATCACCGTAACGTAATAATATTCCAGTAAGTCTATGACTTCGCCCGAGTTTGTTTCATGAAATTAATTATCCATACCGAAAAAACTACATCACCACAGTTCTGCATATTGTCTCTAATGAGTAGCAATGTTTTGACTTGTCTATTGTTTCTTAACTAAGCGTACAAGACGTAGGTAATTTTATTTTGCTTTGCTTTCTGCAAACTTATCTTTCTTTTTCCATTATTACTTAGGTTATTTGAATATTCTTTTCGTCTTCTTCAAAGTTCCTTTAAAGGTAGGTTTATTTCGTATTAGACCTTGTCTAGGTTGTTCCTTGGTTTATTGAGGTATTTGCTCTCCTCACAAATGAAATGCCTTGAGTTTATCAACAAAGCTTTTCCTGTACACAAGACGTATGTGTCTATCTTCTCTGATATATCCGGATGGGAATTGGAACCTGTGAGAAGTATAACATATCAAGTGATAGGCGTCTGCCACTTAATACTACTTATGCAAGTGTCCTTCTCCAGCCGTAATGACAAGGCTTCCGAAGTAAACACCAACATAAGACATATGAATTCACCAAAGTCTAAACTATTCACTAATAGAAAGCAATGGTAAACGCTGTGCACACACATCTATTTTCCTATGCTAAAACTATTACTCTAAGGTTATAATACCTTATATATTCACTTATCCTCCCGGAATCGAAATTAATAATTAAGCACATCGGCACTAATATCCCATTGCTTGAAACAATACGGGACTATAATTTCTTTTCCACACCTGGGAGTAATAGATATCTCTGTCCAGTTTGGAACACACACTAATCAATAGAACCCAATTTCTACTATTTATAACGAGTGGCCCATCCTCCGTTAGTGTGTGATGTTCATACCTCAACACTCGTCTCTTGACGTATCGTGCCCATCAAAAGGCGTTAAAATCACGTAGTGACTATTTGCTCGTTTCATCCGTTGTTACGCTGTTTCCCTGAGTTTCCCGTACGCGAATACTTCAAAGCATCCTAACTCGTTGATCGTTTTCTCCGTTCATTCTGTCCGTTCGTTTTCCCGTTGACAGAGCTGGTCAATGACTCCTTACACGGTATCCTATTTTTATATTCGGTCACTCACCTTCCATTTATCCTTCTCTCAGATTGAACGACTCGATTGTTAACCCTCCTCCTTCATTGTATTTTGATATGTAAGTTATCCAGGAATCACTAAACTGCAGTTTTTCCGTGACAGCGGTGCTGGTTTTTTCGAAAAAGGTATAGGAGCCGGTCATTCAGAAAGCAATGGCAAACTGCTGAATTTAAAATTTGCCCAGGAATCACGAACAGCGAAAATGCTGGGGTTGACTGCTACGTCATGTGAAGGAAATGCAACTTAATTATTATTTTTTTTTTATATATGGACACCTTGCACCCTATCTTTGGCGCCAGCAGGCTCGGTGATGGCTCTGTGATCTTGGAGTTAGTGGGCCTTCAGAAATGAACAGAAAATACCCAGCCTATGACACTCATCAGCCTACTTTAAAAATCATGGTAGATGATGCCCTGAGAAATCATACATCTGCCTAAATGTTCATTCATCATTATCATCGTGTGCCATGTCGAAAAGCGTGGGCGGACATGTTATGTTTCGTCATCTTACACGATCACCAGAGTCGTGGATCAGCTCCGTGTTCTTGTCTCGGCCATGCCACGTGGTCTAACAACCCAGATGTTTACTTCTCTGCAATGTTCTTTTCCCCTCAATCTTGCCAGTTGTCACCAAGTTTTCTAGTTTATTTCTTCACAAAACGACTACAAGAAATTGTGGCTTCTACGTCTAATTTCTCTATTTTTCCCCCATTGATCAAGAATCCTACTAAATGACAAATCGTGTCAATTGTCACCATAAGACTGCTGATTTGCGGAGCATCGGTATTCTGGGGAAAAACCTTGCTGCAAGGACAAGTTTTTTTTTTTTTTTTTCAAAATTGGAGGAAATGTCGTGACTATTCCAAATCTTTGACCTGAACTTACCCAAGGCATTTATGTGGCAATAAATCTCTCGCTGGTTACAGAAATGCAAAATGCCCTATCGCAAATTCCTGATGTGAAAAAAATCCAACCCCCACACTTGGAAGTGGCTCTTGGGCTCATATCATCATGTGTCCTGTAAATTGACAATGTGTTCATGTCTCTCAGATGATCTCGGTCCTTGTTGTTCTGGTTCAACTCTCCTGATGATTATACAGCGGAAGTACAGGCTCTGATCTTCGAGAATTTGTTAGAGGATGATGCGGTCATGCACACGGATGGATCTGTCGTCCGAGGAGTTAGAAATTCATGGACCTTTACGGCTCAGGCCGGAGGGAAAAGTGTGAAGGAAGAGTCTGGAGCTTTTGCTTTGACCACAAGTAGCCTGACTATGGAAGTCATAGCAGTAAGTAAAACAATAACATGGCTCGAGATACAGACATTCAATCGGGCATGTGTCCTTAGTGACTCAATTAGTATGCTCAGGATGGTAGAGATGGGGTGGATCCGAAGAGAGTGGCTGCTGCCTCTGAAGCCTCTCGGGTGGCAAATATTAGCTTCATCTTCTTCGTGCCAGGGCATGCGGGTGTACAAAGGGAATGAGCGGGCTGACAGTCTTGCAGGTAGAGTTACTGTGAGTAGTACATCAGGGTCTCTACTAGTGGGTTTGAGGTATGAAGTATAGAGGTATAGAAGGAGAAGCAGGAGGAGCCGGGAGGAGCGGTCGTTTTCAGTAAGTGCAAAGGAGGAGGAGCGGGGGAACATAATTTATGCATAATCGATTGGTATGTGCAGGCTGTTTTCGTTTGTTGTATTCGTATTTTTGTTATGTTTGCAGTACATCTGCGACCAAAAAGTCGATACTTCCCGTGTATAGTATCGATACTGCCCGTGTATAGTACCAGAAATAATGTGTATTGTAAATTACACCTTGAGGTGTCGTTTTTAATCAGATCATCGTTATGTGTTAACAATGAGAAATCAATTGAAACACGTAGCTTGTTGGTACCACAGACGCATTGCAGATGGTGCGATAACCGATACAGTAGAGTGTGGTGGGTTTTCGTCAGTGTGTAAAGAGGGTGTCTAACTGGTCTAGTTGGTACCCTAGGCCCCCTCATTTGGAGATGTCGGGTTCGAATCCAGATGCTTTTTCGTTGGTAAGGTTACCGGTCGGCAGCATAAGGGGGTGCGTAGTTAGTCATAAGAGGGTATGGTGGGATATCACCAATGTGTAACTGGGGTGTCTAGTGGGTTCCCTACCATGCGACAGGTTCGAATCTCACTGTGTGGTTGGGGTAGTGTGATGGTGGTCGAGTAAGTCACGGTGCTAGGTTAGCACCTGGCGTAGGCGTCGTTTGAGATTCAAATCACGCTGTTGGTCGATATTGGTGTTCACCCTAGACGGGGTCTTTTTAAATGTCTACTAAGGGTGGTGAGGGTTTAGAGGTGAAGAGTCGGAAATTCTCGGTGTCGTTGTTGTAGGTGTCGGGTTCGAATCTCGGTGCATTTTCGTTGTTAAAGATTACCAGTTGACAGCCTGTGGGGGGGGGGGTGCCTATTTGGTCAGAGGGGTTTCGTCAGTGTGTAACAGCGGTGTCTAGTTGCTGTCATTGCGATTGACAGGTTCGAATCCTACTATGTGGTTGGGTAGTGTGGCAGTGGGCGAGTGTGTAACGGAGTTAGGTGGTATTTTTAGCGGTTCGAATCACGCAAGAGTTCTCAGTGTCGTGGTTGTAGATGTCGGGTTCGATTGTCCGTACATTTTCGTTGTTAAAAATTACTGGTCGACAGCCTTTGGGGGTGTCTATTTAGTCAGATAGGTTTCATAATTGCATAACAGTTGTGTCTAGTTGCTGCCATTGCGCTTGACAGGTTCGAATCCTACTGTGTTGTGGGGTAGTATGGCAGTGGGTGAGTATGCAACGGAGCTAGGAAGTATCATTGGTGGTTCGAATAATGCGCCTGGTTGGTAACTATAGCCAACATAGGTACCAAGCCTGTTAAAGTAACATTGGTGTCACGTGTTTCGAATCTTTGTTAAGATTGGATTACAACATTTATGACCAAAATATCAATATTGTCCACAGGTGTATAGTAGCAGAAATAGTGTGTATTGTAAGTTAGTTGTGCTGGCGACAGTTGGTACTATTAATCATATCACGATTATATGTTAACAAAGGAGAGCTCGACTGAATCGTGTGTCTACCGAGGCGGGAGAGGTTACATGACCTGCGAATAACTCTGTAATGCCCATAGCGCCAGTTTTCCTATAGCGGTTATTAGTTATCTGTAGGGACCTATAGTGGTTTATACACTATCATCACACAGTATAAATGAAAACATTAAGAAAGTAAAGATGGCGGATAGTACTGGTTGTGGTGGGTATGGCTTAGTGATATTCACATCACTATTAGTAGCCGCTGGTCTCATACGTATTGTTGCTGAAAAATGGTGTTGAAGTTTCTGTTGGTATTACACTAGCTGCTGATCCTGGTGTTGTGTGTTCTTTTGTAATGTAACGTTGTAGATTGTCTTTCCTGTTAAAATGATGACCAGAAGTGTAAATGAATACACTTGCTCCTTGGTACTGTGGCTGGTCCGAATATGGCCAAGAAGATTACGTGGTTCAGTGAAACCACCCCTTAGTAAACATTAAAAAGACCCGTCTAGGGTGAACACCGTTATCGACCAGCAGCGTGATTCGAACCTCAAACGACGCTTACGCTACCACCTAGCACCTTTACATACTCGACCACCACATACTACCCCAACCACACACTAGACACCCCAGTTACACATTGGTGATATCCCACCACACCCCCTTATGACCATACGCCGCCGACTGGTAACCTTACCGACGAAAAAGCATCGAGATTCGAACTCGACACCTCCAAATGAGGGGGGCCTAGGCTACCAACTAGGCCAGTTGGACACCCTCTTTACACATTGACGATACCCCACCACACTCTACCGTATCGGATATCGCAATATAGTCTGTGGTACGAACTAGCTACGTGTTTCAATTGATTTCTCATTGTTAACATATAACGATGATCTGATTAAAAACGACACCTGTCGCCGACAGGTGTAATTTACAATACACATTATTTCTAGTACTATACGGGCAATATCGATGTTTTGGTCACAGATGTACAGCAAACTTAACAAAGATACGAATACAACAAACGGTAACAGCCAGCAGATACCAATCGATTATGCATAAATTATGGTCCCCCGCTCCTCCTTCTTTGCGCTAACTAAAAACGACCGCTCCTCCCGCTCCTCCTTCTATACCTCTATACCTCATACCTCAAACCCCTAGTAGAGAACCTAATGTACTACTACTGTGGAAAGCGGACGAGCCATGGACCATGAAGCCATTCTGAATGCTCTAAGATAAGTAAGTCGTTTACGAGAATCAGGCTATTAATGGGAATCTGCAACCATGGTCAGGCTGCGAGAACAGCAAGTTAAAATAGTTGTGGCCAAAAAGAACACTACGCGGCAAGCCAAAGAAGAGTAATAAACCAATACAGAACTGATTTCGTGAGCCGCTACACGCTGCGGGATTTACTGAGGAGGGGATCCGAGCACTTATGGATTGAATGGTTTGATGTACAATGAGGATGATCTGTCGACTAACTAACCAACTGATGATTATTCTCCATTTCACCGCCTAAGTTCATCCAGCATCATTTATCTCGGTCTACCTCTGCTTGTTCATCCACTAATCTTTCCAGTCATTAAAATATTTTTGTCATTGCCTATATTCCCATTCCGTGACAACAGAACGCTGTTCGTTTCTTTCTTATAGTTGTATATTATGTTCTAGTTTCATTAGCCTCATCTAGGAAATTATTTATTACTCTACATCAACGACCTAATTGTTGAACTATCACACGGAAATAAAGTGTCATTAAACTCTGGTGACCTGATAATATGGTATACAAATCTCCATGCATCAGTGGCCCCGAGACTGCTACAAAGAGCAATATACTTATTAGCTTATTAGGCACCAGAATGCTACAAAGAGCAATAGTTGTGTTAGCATATTGACCACCTTACTGCAACAAAGTACATTAGATATATTAGCTTATTGGCCATCAGACTGCTACAAAAAGCAATAGTTGTATTAGCTTATTGGCCACCAAACTGCTACAAAGAGCTATATATGTATTAGATGTATAGACTAACACATGGTGCTTCAGCATAAACACAGGCCAGTGTAATATTCCTCTCTTCACCCGTTCCCTCAAATAAAACGGTGGCGTAATCTAGATAAATAGAATACCCCTACGAGAAGATAAACCATCATTTCTCGGAGTCACATTGGATGACATCCTGACTTGGCGAAAGCACATAAGCAGGGCAACAACCGAAGAAAGGGGGAATATAGCCGTCCTGAGAAGACTAAGTGGAACCACATGCGGGAACCAATTAAAATAAATACACACTTTGCAAAGTTTATTAACAGACCATACGGCCATCCCAGAAATATAAGTCAACTGCATGGTGTTCGTAATCAAACACCACAACGCAAGAGCTGAATAATCGACAAAACCAAGCACTCTTAGTCACCGCAATGGGAGTGTGAGCGTGGGAGGCTGAAGTGACACCGGCAGTGGAGGTGTAGAAGATGAGGAAGATACAACCACAGACAACGCGGTGATACGAAAATGCTAGCACAAGCGTACACCTTTCTCAGAATACCAGGTCATCCTATAAAGGACAGACAGACAGACAGACAGACAGACAGACAGACAGACAGACAGACAGACAGACAGACAAACAGACAGACAGACAGACAGACGGACGGACGGACAGACAGACAGACAGACAGACAGACAGACGGACGGACGGACGGACGGACGAACGGACAGACAGACAGACAGACTTGTATCCTCCATTTTTACTCATAGAGACCCCCCCCCCCCACCCCCACATGCCTCAACGTAGTTATGCCACAGATAAACAAAGAATAAAAACATGCTGAAATTCAAGAGGCATATAAAACGGGAGTCTCACGTGATCTCTGCACCATTCGGCATCCATAAAATTGATTGGCTGACATTTCTAGTGGCCATGTTTTTGTCAGTTTGGCTTCCAAGAGGGTATCATAAACATGATCCTGAGGCATTAGTCTTCATTTTGCAATTAGTTCTGCTGTGGCGAGCGGGTGTCATGCCAGTCGATTCTTGTTTCATGACGACACGACTCCTGGGTTTCCTGTTTCAGGACGCATTTATTTTTATAAACGCGCTCATCAGAGTCTTGTATATTGAAATAACGGAAAACACATTTTTGGGTAGTGAGTGACTCACGTAGGATGTACCATATAGTACTGACAGGTCTTCTCATCATCTCGTCATGATCCTCTTGTACCTTGCGGTGTCTAGGTGAAATATAAAAAGCGGGAGAGTGCCGCTTATGGGCTTCATGTATCGATATTCCAATGGACTCTGTTATTCCCTCCGTCCATCGTTTATGTGGTAGGCCTCTTCCTCTGCTTCCATCTCATCCGTACATCATTGCTTGATGTGGTATACTGTTAGTTGGTAACCTACTTGCATGGCCAAACCATTTGACTTGCTGCCTTCTAATAAAATCTAGCGCTGCTATAACCCCCACTTTAATCCTGAGTTCTTAATTTCTGATCTTATCTCTTCTTGATACATTGAATATTCTTCTCGGGAATCTCATTTCTGTTGTTGTGATTTTTCTTTCCTCTTTTTCTGTCATTGTATAGGTTTGGCATTGGTAGTATAGAGTTGGTAGGAAGATTGTTTTGTATAGTGCTTTCTTAGTAGCTATTGATACATGTTTATTCTTTAGTATTGGTGCCATTTGTCCAATGAGTTGGTTTCCCTTATTGCATCTATTTTCGATCTCGTCTTCTTGATTTGCCATTTTATATTATACTTCCTAGGTACCTGAAACTCTCAACTTGTTTCAAGGGATGTTCGTTTAGGTGAATCGTTCTTGCTTTTTCGTCTTTAGTTACAGTCATTACCCCTGTTTTAATTGTGCTAATTGTCATGTTATGTTTCCTACACATTTTGTTTAGACTATTCATGTGGTCTTGTACTTGTAATTCAGCTTCTGATTTTGCAATTAGTGCTTGGTCGTCCGCAAACAGGAGTTATGTAATGGTTAGATTTGCAAATGGTTCTTCTTCCGTGATTTCATCATGCGGTGTTCTTGCGGTCTCTGTTTGGCTGGTTTCTTTATATATGTTGTTTATATAAATTATGAACAAGAGAGAGGACAGGACACAACCTTGTCGTACTACGGATCTTATGGTGAAGGGTTTTGAGTGTCCTCCAGTTGCTCTCACTATGCATTTACTGTTGTTGACTGGCTGATCTACTACATAATATCTACTCATTTGTACTAGTTGGTCTACGTGAAATCTTCTCTTTTGTCATGGCTAGTGTCTACATAATCTGGAATTATCTGAAAGAATCTCAAAACTGAGGGGGAAGACCAGGAGAAAGTTCAATCATATAGCTGTGGGAACCATCAGTAGTATGATTCTTCTCTGACTGTTGAACGAGGGGACTGAGCGCGTATGCGAATGTCCTGAGTGCATTAATGTCGGTTCTTAGCTCAACTCAACTCAACTCAACTCCATATAATCTGTCCTTTTGTACCGACTGGCAAAGTCAGAATCTATCCTTGCATGACGACTGATCCCTGTAGACTCTACTCTTTTGTGCAGACTGGTGCACGCAGAATATATTCTTTTGATTTGACTGGTGCACACATAATATATCCCGTTGTAATGGCTGGTGAACACAGAACATATCCCTTTGTACTGACTGGTGCACACAGAATATATCCTTTTGTACTGACTGGTGCACACAGAATATATCCTTTTGTACTAATTGATGCACGCAAATTATATCCTTTTGTACTGACTGGTGCACACAGAATATATCCCTTTGTACTGACTGGTGCACACAGATATATCCTTTTGTACTGATTGATGCACGCAAATTATATCCTTTTGTACTGATTGATGCACGCAAATTATATCCTTTTGTACTGACTGGTGCACACAGAATATATCCCTTTGTACTGACTGGTGCACACAGATATATCCTTTTGTACTGATTGATGCACACAAATTATATCCTTTTGTACTGATTGATGCACGCAAATTATATCCTTTTGTACTGACTGTTGCACACAGAATATATCCTTTTGTACTGACTGGTGCACACAGATATATCCTTTTGTACTGATTGATGCACACAAATTATATCCTTTTGTACTGATTGGTGCACACAGAATATATACTTTTGTACTGACTGGTGCACGCGGAATGTATCCTTTTGTACTAACTGGTGCACACAGAATGTATCCTTTTGTGCTCACTGGTGCACCAGAATATATCCTTTTGTACTGACTGGTGCACACATAATATATCCTTTTCTACTGACTGGTGCACCATAATATTTCCTTTTGTACTGACTGATGCACACAAATTATATCCTTTTGTACGGACAGGTACACACAGAATATATCCTTTTGTACTGACTGGTGCACACGGAATGTATCCTTTTGTACTGATTGGTGCACACAGAATATATCGTTTTGTATGGAATGACCCACTTAGATTATATCTTTCTGTACTGACCGACCCCCACAGTACCTACATTTTTGTACTGACTGATTCACGCATATTATATCCTTTTGTATTCACTGGAGTACGCAGAATTAATCATCTTTTACCGACTGATCCTCGTAGAATCTGACCTTAAATATATACTAGCCCACGCAGAATCATTATCTACTAACTGGGACATTTAGAAGCTGTGCATTTATACCGACGAGCTCACGAAGAATCTATCCTTTTCTATTGACTGGCCAACGCAGAATCTGTCCTTTTATATTCCCTTACCCACGCAGAATCTATCCTTTTATATTCCCGGACCAACGCGGAATCTATCCTTTTATATTCCCAGGCTCGCGCAGAATCTATCCTTTTATATTCCCGGACCCATACAGAATCTATCCTTATATATTCCCGGGCCCGCGCAGAATATATCATTATATATTTCCGGGCCCACGCAGAATCTATCCTTGTGTGCGGAATGGGCCACGCAGAATCTATCTTGTTATGCTGACTGTTTCACGCAGAATTTACACGTGTGTACTGATTGGCCCATGCAGAGTCTGTCGTTTGTGCTTTCTGGCTCTAACAAAATCTGTTTTGCGCTTTCTAACCCATACAGAATCTGTCGTTTTTTACTTTCTAGCCCACTCAGATTCTGTTTTGTGTTTTCAAGCTCACACAGAGGTTTTAGTTTACTACTTTCTGCACACAATCTATCGTCGTTTTGTACTTCTTATCCCACACAGAATCTAACTTTTGTACATTTTAGCCCACACAGAATCTATCGTCGCGTTGTACTGCTTGCGCTCTCAGAATCTTTACAAAACTCGGTTCCCTAGATATTGTGTGTCAGAAGGATTGTTCATGAGAGCTGGGAAAAATAAGGGCCAGTTACCTAATCCATCGTCACGCAGTGTACACATTACTTTGTTTGTTTAACTCCATTAAATGATAATATGTAGTTTAACTCCATTAAATGAATATGTGTACCTTACGAGGGATATGAACCCGCGTCTTCTGATGTGAGTAATTGATATTCTAGCTCATCTACTGTCTGTTCTAACTCATGGAAAGTAAAATTAAATAAACAGACATAGACCTTCCAGCTGCCGACCATAGACATACACTGATTCCTTTGCGGCAGTTGAAGTCACTTCTAGCTGTCGATTCCTTCAACAACGAAGTCAATTGGAAGTCACTATGTTAGCCATAGCATTTCCTCCCCCTCCTCCTCCTGTCGATTCCTTCCTTAATTCAGATAGTCAGTTGGAAACAACTTCTTGCTGTCGATTCTATTTTTGGGTTTGTTTGTTTTTTCCACCTTGAACTGAAGCTTTGTCAATACACGCGCTACTACTCCTGGTGCACTGGACTGACTTTTGCATGCGGATTAACTTTCCCTATTACCAGTGTCCCTCGCCATCAGGTCGACCACCCCGACTACTTGTAATTTACGCAGTTGTAGCATTTCAACTCAAAAATGTCCAAGATGCTCATTACCAGCTCTTGATTAAGATAATTAATGAGAATCTCATCTCATCTTATCATGTTCCTCTCGTACCTTGCGGTGTCGAGGTCAAGTATGAACATTGTGAGAGTGCCCGATTATGAGCACGAGATAGATCAGATACTCAAAAAATAGGCACAATGAACGTCTGCGGTTTCAGTAGTAAAGAAGAAGAGCTTATAGAAACAATGGAAGATAGGAAAACTGGAATGATGGGAATAGCGGACACCAGAACAAAGGGGAAAAGATGAAAGGAGCTCTACCACAGTTAGACGTTTGTCTACTCTGGAGTAGAACAGCAAAAAAGGGCAAGACATATAAAATACAAATAAAGAAGTGATGTTACATCCAGATTTTTCTATTAACTTCCTCCCCTGCAACCATTTGCAATTTCAAAAGCATTCAGAATTCCTTACTTGAATCTCTCTATTTGTTTGTTTTTTTTTTCCATTTTTTGTTTTTTGTATTTTTTTAAAAAACTTTATGACATATGGCACACCGAGATTGCGCAGTGACTAGCCCGCTTGTCTGCAAGCTCGGGGTAATGTGTTCAAATAATCATTGAGACGGATTTGTTCAAATTTTTTTAAGCTTCCAGGTCGCCCCAGCACAACATGGGTACCAGATAATATCTTGGGAAGTAAAGGCAACCGACATTATATTGACGAAATGACCAATTGAATGTCGATTGGTCTAAACTAACCGACATGATATTGACGAAATGACCAATTGAGTGTCGATTGGTCTTAACTAACCGATATGATATACACGAAATGACCAATTGAATGTCGATTTGTCTAAACTAACCTATATGATATTGACGAAATGACCAATTGAATGTCGATTGGTCCAAAATAACATAAGGTTAGCACCATACAGCCAATACTCCTTAAAACGTGTTAAAATGTCCTGTATGTTTATGTTTCTTCTAAAGAATGGTTTGCTACTGGCTACGACGAAGCAGAATATAACCAGGTTTCCTACAGAAAGTCTAATGAAAAGTTAACGCAATGCCAGGTCTTGAAGCTAAGCACTCGTGACACGAGAATTCTGGCCAGATGGTGCTATAATGTGCAATGATGGATTTGTGCAGCGTGGTAAAACGTCAGGTTGGAGATTCGCAGCCAGTGTGAAAGGAATCGCCAAGGTAAAGAAGCTCTAGGCGCATAACATCACTATTTCAAGGAAGTGAACTGAGGTTGGTAAACACTGAAGTCAAGGATCTTATTTAGATGAGGGAGCAGCGGTGGGATGGTGGCTAGAAGCTCGCCGACCGGTCTGTGGTCAGGAGTTTAACACCACATAGAGGCAGAATTTTCAATTGATACACACGCACACACACACACACACACACACACACACACACACACAGGCACATATATATACTTGTAAGTCGGATTACTTCTTCAAGAACACGCCCATGTGTGTGTGTGTGTGTGTGTGTGTGTGTGTGTGTGTGTGTGTGTGTGTGTGTGTTTACCTCGGACTACTTCTTCACAAAAACGCCCACATATAACTCGGACTACTTCTTCACGAATTCTCCCGTATATATATATATATATATATATATATATATATATATATATATATATATATATATATATATATATATATATATATATATATATATATATACTTGTAACTCGAACCAGTTGCTTGTGTTTTGCTATTTCATATTTCTAAACCTAACAATAAATATAAACAGACAAGCTGGGAAGCATCTAATGGCAGTAGAAAAGTGATTTCTGAGGAGGTGGAAGCGGGGGGAGGGGGGTGCAAAGAATGTCTTGGACGGACAGGGAAAAAAAAGAATAAGTCCCTCAGGAAACAAACGAAACCCGTAAATTGGTTACATTAGACATAGTCAGTGGATATCTTTTGG
Source organism: Cepaea hortensis (assembly GCA_963921405.1). Taxonomy (NCBI): domain Eukaryota; kingdom Metazoa; phylum Mollusca; class Gastropoda; order Stylommatophora; family Helicidae; genus Cepaea; species Cepaea hortensis. The sequence goes on along the minus strand of OY992881.1, from coordinate 92,274,743 downwards.
GCAAGTTATGGGGAGAATTTAAAGTAACAGCTTAGTGGTAACTAGCAAACTTCCCGGTAAAAGAGTAAGAGGGAGACAGAGAGGTTAATGCTTGGATGGCTTGGCCACTTGGCATAATCGGGGAAAGAAAACAGACCTGACTCAACGCTGTTAATGGTGTGAGGTGGCGAACCACGACCGCTCATGTTTATCGACATGGCACGTGATTTATGAACTGTGACAGAATCCAATGTAAAGGAGCGTTAAGAAATATAGAGGACTTTTTCAAATTAATTATTTCTGGCATAGTCACTTTACGGCAGTAATGTGACCTGCCCGTCTTGTTAGTTCAAACTAACTAAATTTGACTTGTCCACTTGTCACATCGTGTTTCGTGTTGTAGTGTGTGGTGTATGGGACATAACTGCGTAAATGTACATGCAGCAACGGTTGTCGCGCTGAATTTTCTGTATAGAACGTTTGCTTCTCATTTTAACTGATTCGGTTTCGAAGGATATATATCTAAAAATGTGCCATCCCATTTGGACAGAAGGACGATATATCGCCACACTAGGGTCATCCTGTTATTTTATTTGTTTCGTTGGATCTTTCGCTATTTCAAAGCTGAGTGAACGGAACTGCACATTTTAATACTTGTTTATTTGAATGTGTACCATGGTTGGTGTAAACTTACTTGTTGTTTGCCACTGAATCAGTTAACAAGAGATATCGAAGTCCTTCGCATAATGTGCCTTGATCACGGTCCTTCGAAAAGACTCTAGATCCTCAGCTAGTTACCCTGCCTCATGCATTTCGTGTGCAAGGTGTCGTCATGTTTTTGTTTTTCATTTACCATCATGTTGGTCGATGAAGTCAGCATGGCCCAATGGATAAGAGCGCTTGTTCTTAAACATCCTGTGTGCTATTGTCGAGGTAGCGGGTTCAACCCCTACACCGGCCAGTTGGACTAAAATTTTGACTTCTCGTCCTTGACTTATGGACCCAAATTTCAAGTACCTCAAGGGGGTTTGCCTGATGGCGAGGGACACTGGTAATAGGGAAATGTAATCAACACGCAAACATCAGTCCAGTGAGCTAGAAGTAGTAGCAGGTGTATGGACTACACTTGAGTTCAAAGCGAGAGAATGAAAACATAAAACAGATATCAAGTTCTTCGCATCATGTGTCCTGATCAGTCTTTCGAAAATACTCTCCATCCTTTTGCTAGTTCCCCTGTCTCATGTAATTTATCTGCAAGATGTCTGCAATTGTTATTCACCCCCTGTCATGCTGGTCAACCCCTCTCTTGTCTTCCGCGAGTTATGCCCCCTCCACCACCACACCCCCACCCCCTTTCATTGTCCTGTTTAAACCAAGGTGACGGACGTTTGCTGTTGTCAAAGCTGTTTTTTTTTTTAGCCCCTAAGACATGAAACTGGTTATGAGATAATTTTCTTCCACGAGTCATGCTCCCTTCACTGCCCTGTCTTAACGACGGTGAACATTGCCGTGGTCAAAGCTGTTTAATCCCTGAGATGTTATACTTCTTATGAGTTTCCTTTGATGGTCAGATCTTGTAGAATGTCGACAAGTTCTGCCTTATTATTCCAGGGTATTGCAAGAACTGGACGTCCATTTGTTGGCAAATATCTATGGTGTACACAGCAACAGTCTAGATCACATAAATAAAAGTTCGTTCTAAGATATCTACACAGAGCCTGTGTTTATTATCTCTCACTTTTTGGCAGGATTTACACGTTTGAAGTTCTAGTTATGTAACGCATGTTATAATTTTCTTTCAATAATGTTCTCAACATGTATACGTTAACAAACGTGTGAAGTTATTAACGTGATAAAAGCATTCCCCCCCCCCCCCCCAATAATTCGCTCAGATCAATGTTAAAACAAGCTATAGTAACACTTGCGAGAACATGCATCCATCGTGTGGCAAGATATGGTTGAGAGTCATAGACAATTTCGCAGTCACTAAAGAAAATTTGAGGTTTTGAGGGTAAATGTTGTAAGCAAGTTATTAGAATAACGTAGACCAAAGACACGGCTTTAAAGTAGAATGGCGAGAACGCAACGGACAGATAAAAAGAAGGCGGACAACATTCTTTGAGAATATCACAACAAAGAAGAGGCTGGATCAAAGAGAAAGAGGGAAACAGACTGGATGGCTTGGCCACATGGCATGGACGAGACAGGAACATTGGGCTCATCCACGACTCTGGTGATCGAGTGAAATGGCGAGCCATGACCGCCCACGCTTTCCGGCATGGCATATGATTGATTGATTGATTGAAGTCACTTTAGCTGTCAGTTGTCAGTTGTCATATTCTCTGATCTGTCCTCTGATCGGTTTCTTTCCTATATTTTTACGATGCAAATCAATATATGTGGATGTATTTCTCATCCTATATCGGGGACGTACATTATTTAATTAAACAATTTTATAAATACTAAAACCGTAGAGTAAATCTATAGGGACTATTAATCAAATTGCAGATATCATCAACATGAGATCGCTACAGCGTTGTTTGAAGAGTAGGGCGAGGGAGCCTGTGTGGGGAAGTTCGCAGTGCAGTGTTGATCATACTTAAATTCAGTAATTAGCATTCATCATTATTAATTGATATAAATTATCATCGAGCCGGTCTCGGGCAAAGGCTTGCGAACGCGGTTCGTGAGCCGGGTACCAGGCGTTCGAAACTCAGCCGCGACCGATTTGTGCAGCAGACCGTGTCGCGTTGTATTATAACGTGCTGGTATGGGAGCCGGTCGTTCAGAAAGCATTGGCAAACTACTGAACGTAAAATCTTACCTATAGTATATTCCGATTTGAATGCCTTCATTCACGATCAATTATTTTGAAAACTGTCTGTTGCATCGTTATGAAATTTTTCCAGCCGTCTTATATTTACCCCCACCCAAGGAATATGTCTTTGATAGGTCCAAAAACAACTTAAATCATCAAAAGCGGCGACATTCCTTTGATGTTTTGCTGAACAAATAGTGATTTCTCGCTAACAAAATTAAGTTTACAGTAATTGGAGACCTGAAAATTCAGATGACACACAAAGGCGTATCCGGATTCGTATGGGAGTGGGTGCAATGAAAGAAGTAGCTTAAATTCGACAGGGTCGGTTGCATTGCACCGGGTTTTTATCCCATATGGCTCAGTTTCTTTCCGCAGCACGGAAAGCGTCGCACAAAGCACGAACTCCGTAGCTCCAGCGGCGACCCTAGGGAGTCTCCGAAAAAATGCACTCGTGAAATGAAGGACGCGGTCCGGAATCGAACATACAACCTTCGGAGCCCGAGTCAGACGGCTTGACCACTTCACCACGGAGAATCCCGAGAGGGGTGCTATGTGTAATATTAGTAAAGACAGAGAATTTACAGAGGCACGGGGTAAATAATTTGTAAATTAACAGGAAAGTAGAACGACTATATTTCTTACCTTATTTTTCATTTCCTTCTTGTTTCTTCAGCTGATACTGATGCTGTAATGTTTAGGGCCTGCAATTCGTCTGAATATTTGGAGCAAAATATTCCAGTAAGTGTGTACGTAGATGAAGGTCTGCGATCTGCTCAGACATTAATCTGTGTCGGACGATTCCAGTAGGTTGATGATTGCTCTCGGTTGCATAAAATTCAATCCATCCTTTCTTCAATAGTCCTCTTCCTCTTTCAACACATGGTCCTCACATTTTTTCCAGTAACTTTTATCAATATTTAATAGCGCGGACAGACAGACAGACAGACAGACAGATAGACAGAAAGGTAGGTAGGTACGTAGGTAGGTAGGCAGAAAGGTAGGTAGGTAGGTAGGTAGGCAGAAAGGTAGGTGGGTGAGTGGGTCGGTCGGTGGGTCGGTCGGTGGGTCGGTGGGTCGGTCTGTGGGTCGGTGGGTTGGTGGGTGGGTCGGTCGGTCGGTCGGCCGACCGGCCGGCAGGCAGGCAGGTAGGCAGGAGATAGATAGGTAGGTAGGTAGGTAGCCAGCCAGCTAGCCAGCCAGTCAGCCAGCCAGCCAGCCAGATAGATAGATAGATAGATAGATAGATAGATAGATAGATAGATAGATAGATAGATAGATAGGCAGGCAGGCAGCCAGGCAGGCAGGTAGACAGACAGACAGACAGTTAGACAGACAGACAGACAGACAGACAGACAGATAGATAGATAGATAGGTAGATAGATAGATAGATAGATAGATAGATAGATAGATAGATAGATAGATAGATAGATAGATAGATAGATAGATAGATAGATAGATAGATAGATAGATAGACAGACAGACAGACAGACAGACAGACAGACAGACAGACAGACAGACAGACATACAGACAGACAGACAGACAGACAGGCAGGCAGGCAGGCAGGCAAGCAGACAGGCAGACAGACAAACAGACAGATAGATCCCCGCCAGAAGCCGGGCCTTGTCAGCTAGTTTATTTATATTATCACGTTTCATGAAAGAACCCCCATTTGGAGACACCTCTGTTTAACTTCGCGCTGTTTGTTTCAAAACGGAAATCACGTGGAAATTTTAAAAAATGCGGGGACGTGTCTTGGTGAAGCTGTAATACTGTTAAAATGATGGACGTAATCTCTAAGTCGTAATTTATATACCGCATATAAACAAACTTTGAAATCTGCTGTAAAATCTCCAGAACAAAAATGTTTTTGTTGAGTGGACATAATGATAAGGTTATATACTAAATCTCATCATTTTCCCTCAGTTGGTTACTGAGATATTGAATTTTATATTGAGGCAACAACAACAAAAAACACCATAGTACATCAACAGCAGCTCAAAAATGCTGGTGTTGACTGCAACGTCCTGCAAGGGATATATATATATATATATATATATATATATATATATATATATATATATATATATATATATATATATATATATATATATAGGTGTGTGTGTGTGTGTGTGTGTGTGCATATCTTTTACAGGACATCGATGCCAACATCAGCATCTTTCAGCTGATTGTTGATTTCTTGGCAAGATTACGCTTAGTAGTTTGCCATTGCTTTCTGAGCGGCCGGCTCACTTACTCCGTAAGTTACCGACGCGATTCGAATCACTGCTGATTCTCACCGTCATCACGTTACTTACGAGAGTATACGAGATTACGGAGAAAAGTCGCTAACCTCTAGGCCAAGAAGCCGGCGCAAGGGATATGCACCATTAAAAAAAAAAAAAAACTATCATTAGGTAGGACGTCCTTCCAAAACGTCACCTCACCGCTGCCCGTAGAAAAACCTCTTGATCCCTGGCAATTTCTTGTGTCTCCTGCACCCACGTGCCAAAGGTGTCTGTACTGCCCTGTGTCCATACTTGTATTCTTCGACTCTTGTTTCTTTTACCAGGAACCATGCCTTCCATCACTGTTCTTTCCAAGCCACTGTGATTTGTTAATGCAGCATAGCTGGTGACATATTGGGTGTTAGTTATTTTAGCACCACCATCATTATCATGTGTTATCCAGATAAGTTATTTTCACCATCTCAAACGATCACATGAGTCGTGGATCAGCTCTGTATTCATGTCTCGACCATGCCGTATGGTCAAGCCATCCAGATATTTATTACCCTGCCTTCCACTTTTTCTCTTCCTTCAATCTTGACAGTTGTCATCAAGTTTTCCAGTTTTCTGTTTTTCTTTTAATAACGTGACTGAAAGATTTTGACTGTCTAGGTCTAATTTCTCTAATCAGTTTACGGTTTTCATTTGTTTCTTGAAGAGACTTCTGGTCCCCAACATGGCGGTTAGGCATTGAACCGTTAAGTCCTCTGGCGTGTTTATGCTTGTGGCTACGATTTGCATTCGCATTGTCCTCATGTTTAACTGGTAGTACATGATTCCGTCGCTCTGCTACTGAGTGAGTGCGTTGAGCGACACTGTGAGCTGTGAGATTCATGTGGAAAGGTTTTACATCTGTCCTCTGTTGTTTGCACAGTGAACTGCATGATTGTCGCTGAATTGACTGGTTTGCCTTTTCGGTTTACGAGAGCATTTTTCAAGAGACTAGGAGTCGTTGCTGGAGCTACGGAGTTCGTGCTTTGTGCAGCACTTTCGGCAGGTCGCCTGCGGAAATAGACTGAGCATTGTGGGGTAAAACCCGTAGCAATGAAGTCTTTCTGGTGATTGCCGTTTCCATCGACGATGAACTGTATTTTTCGTGAAGGACTTTTGTGTTGGCATTCTGCCGGAGGCATTATGCACAGTGTACATGTGCGTGCTGTTGGCTTGCCGAGACTCCTGTTTGTTCCACTTTTCACATAGGGCAGTGAGGAGCATTTTGTGTGATATTCACCAGCACAGGAACGGAGCATAATGGGGACGACCCGTTGCTGTGAAGTTGAAACTGCGACTAACTAACTATTTGTTTCTTGAAGGACTTGCTCATTTTTATCCCCCTGTGTGTTCTTGGTATTCTTTATATATTCTTCAAAAACAACATTCCAACTGCTATGAGATGTTTTTTGCAGCTTGTCTGCTCATTGTCCACGTTTCGCATCCACACAAAAGTAAAGGTTCTGTGTAGCACTTCAACACTTGTCTTCTCTTTACAATTGATATCTTTTTGCACCATGCAGCACTGCTAAGAAACAAACACTGTAGGCACATAAATACGGAAACGTGTGGAAGCTCTGTTACATGGTCCAGCGATGCCGATAGCAATGAGATAGGATCGGAGAACTGCAAGGTTCTCCAGCTTCTGCCCCCCGCATTGTCGGTTCAGCTTAAGTCATTTTAGTTCGATAGATCTGCGTTGTGGAAGGCTTATGCGCACCTTTCTCATGTGAGCAAACACTTGACTTCCCTTTTTCAGTGTTCTGGTTGACCATTTCATGGGCAGGTAATGACTAATGTCTAATGATTGTTGCAAGCTTTGTAATTTAATTATTCTGATATTAAGAGAAGACAGGCGCTTCTGCCTTAGGGGTTAATACATGCAACGTCACAGTTCCCCGCCATACCGAATTTAGGGTTCGAAATCAGCCGAGGGGGATTTGGAACCAGATTTCTTTGTCTTTATTTCCATGGTACAGGGTGTCACCAGTTAAGAAAGCAATGACAAACTACCTAACTTTGTTAATATACTGGACACAGCATTACGGCCTGATGAGTTTGTATGTTTGTTATTTGACCTATGCTTTTTAATATAAAATTCTGAAACACATGGTGCTATCTCAGTGGTTAGATACGAATTATGTCCGTAGTCCATAGTTGTAGGTTCATGTGTATGTTATACCTGGCTAATCAAGACAGCATTCCAGGAGTGTCTAGTTGGTAAAGCGGGAGTTACACTTGCAGCGAGCCTCCGTCGTCATTTGGAGGTGAAAGTTCAAATCTCGGTCGGTAGCTTTAGGTTTAAATTGTTATGTTGTCTAGTGCGTCCTCTAGTCTCTTCTTCCTTCTTTTCACCTCTATGAGCGCCAAACATTACTATGTGTGTTTATTTATGAACTACCTAACTTAACATCGCCTTGTCAATCACAAATAGCTAATAAATGCCGGGGTTGATTGTAGCGCCCTGTAAAGGACGTGCAACCAACTTTGTCTATAACACAAGACAAGAGGAAATGACTTTATGTCAGAAGATGTGTAGATGATTGAGCTTCCAAAAACACGTGTAGATGTTTGAGCTTCAAAACATGTGTATATGTGTTTGAACTTCAGAAAACGTGTATATATGTTTGAGCTTTAAAACACATCTATATATGTTTGAGTTTCAACACACGTGTACGCATGTATAGATGTTTGAGTTTTTGTTCGCATGTATAGATATTTGAAATTTTGTACGCATGTATAGATGTTTGAGTTCTTGTACGCATGTATAGATATTTGAACTTCAGTACGCATAGTAGATGTTTGAGCTTCAGTACGCATGTGTAGATGTTTGAGTTTTTGTACGCATGTGTAGATGTTTGAGCTTCAGTACGCATGTGTAGATGTTTGAGCTTCAGTACGCATGTATAAACGTTTGAGCTTCAGTACGCATGTATAGATGTTTGAGCTTCAGTACGCATGTATAAACGTTTGAGCTTCAGTACGCATGTGTAGATGGGAACCTCGGTACCGTAGTGGCTAGACACTTGCCTGCCGACCAGGAAGTCATGGCTTCAACCCGCAGCTGGTCGACTACGGAATTGACATACTTGACCTGAGCTCTCAGGTCGACCCAGCTTAAAATGGATACCATTAACATCATGGGAAGTAAAGGCAGCCGGGGTCATGCTAACATAATCATCCACAGAGTGCCAGATGGCCATGTTTAAAATGTGGGTCTACCACTATTTACCCTAGCCGCTAGTCGCTAGTCACGGTTCCAACATCACAGCAAAGGGTCGTCCCCATTATGCTCCGTTCGCATGCCAGTGAATATCACATAAAATGTTCCCCACTGCCGCATGTGAAAAGTGGAAAAGACAGGAGTCTCGACAAACAACGGTCCGCTCAGGCTCACTGTACATAATGCCGCCACCAGAATGTCACCACAAAGGTCCTCTACGAAACATACAATTCACCCCTGATGGAATTGGCAGTCACTTTCTCAAACAGATGTTCACCCACAGTCTCGATGTTTATAGATACCACCATTTACCCGATGCGCTTTAAGGAGTTGAAAAGAGTCCTGCACTTTTACTCTTTTTTGTATCATATAAGAGATACTTGAACTTCAATATACGTGCTTCTTCAACGAGCATTTGTCAATATTCGAATTCCCAGCCTGCATGTTTTCACTGCTTCTATAAGAGAAATATAGAACGTGTAATTAACACACAGGCTTATTGGGATCACGTACATTTACAGCGAAGGGGCAATCAGCCTATTCTATCTAACAAATAAAGTATCTTCATTAACATAACAATTCTGTCTAGCAAGTAAAATATCTTCATGCACATAATCATTCTATCTAACAAGTAAAGTATCTTCATTCGCATAACAATTCTATCGCACACGTAAAGTATTTTCATTTACATAACAATTCTATCTAAGAAGTAAAGTATCTTTATTCACATAACTATTCTATCTAACAAGTAAAGTATCTTCATTCACATAACTATTCTAACAAATAAAGTATCTTCATTCATATAACAATTCTACCTAACAAGTAAAGTATTTTCATTCACATAACAATTTTATCTAACAAGTGAAGTATCTTCGTTCACATAACTACTCTATCTAACAAGTAAATTATTTTCATTCACATAACAATTTTGTCTAACACGTAAAGTATCTTCACGAAAGACAGGTTTCAGACCTAGCCATCTTCTAATTTCCTCTTTCCTAATTCTGTTTTTCACGATTACTCCCTCGGCTCTTCTAAGGCGTCTCATTAGATGCAGTAAGCGTCTATATTTGACATTGACTTCACATTCAAGTTGTCGTAAATTAGCAAGTGGTGGTGATTCATAACATCGGTTTACCTAAGTCAGAAATCGTTTCCACCAACATCCAGTGGTCAATAAAAGTGCAGAACTTCTCCACCATAAGTCTTTCGAAATTTCTCTTTATTTTAAAGCAAATGATCTGCTTCTCCTACTACTATGTGTAAATTGTCTGTTACATCTTGAATTTGGCTGTTAAAGAGGCGTAGCTGAGAGGGTACGGTGCCTGCCTCAGGCTCATTATATACGAGGCTCGTACGACACAGTCAACTGCTTTTGAGTAAGAGTTAACGCACGTTATGAGAGGAAATAAATTCGAGAACTTGGTGACAACTGGCGAGATTGAGGGGAAAAGAACAAGGGAAGGCAGATAAGTAAATGTCTGGATGGCTTGGCCACGTGGTATGGTCGTGACAAGTAAACAGAGCTGATCCACGACTCTGGTGATCGTGTGAGATTGCGAAACATGACCGCCCACGCTTATCGGTACGTCACATGATGATGATAATGAATGCACGAAGGAATAACTGATCAGTCTTCCCTCACTTAGCGGACGATGAACGCATAGGTCAAACCCTCGCCTGATAGTGCGTATGATACTATTAGCGTAGCTCTCTAGCCACTACGCTAACACACCGGCTATAGAACAACTACAAAACCAAAAACAGAAAGATTGCCTGGCGCAATTGCATTGAAATCTATCGTTTCACAGATGTCCGTGCACTCCTCCATGGCCAAACTGCAGGATCTGTTGTCCAACTTCTTATGCCATGAGGTGATCAGTTTTCTTATCTACGGCACCGCCTTGCTTCTGGTTCTCTTGTACCTCCCGTACTGGGTTCGGCACCAACTTGACCGGCACTATTTAAAGGTATTAATTCAACCGCTCTCTCTCTCTCGCTCTCTCTCTCTCTCTCTCTCTCTCTCTCTCTCTCTCTCTCTCTCTCTCTCTCTCTCTCTCTCTCTCTCTCTCTCTCTGTGTGTATGTGTGTGTATTTCTGACACTCACCCATAATATTCATTGTTTATGCTTACAACAACCATTTGACAATGTTTTTTTTCCCCTGTGTAAATGTAACATGCACATTTGATGAATGAAAGATGAGTGATCGAAAGGGCCGAATGTAAGACGGGCCTGCGTGCCCAATTTGTTACCCTTTTAAAATATAGTTTGTTCGTTCGTTCGTTCTCTCTCTGTATGTGTGTGTGCGTATTTCTGACACTCACTCTCTCTGACTAGCTCACTCTCTCTGTCTCTGTCTCTGTCTCTGTCTCTGTCTCTCTCTCTCTCTCGCTCTCTCTCTCTCTCTCTCTTATTCTCTGGCTGTCTCTCTCTTTCTCTTTCCGTCTCTATCTCTGCCTCTGTCTCTCTCTCAACTCTCTCTGTCTCTTACACACACTCTTTCTCTGCCTCTCTCTATCTCTCTCTGTCTCTCTCTCTCTCTCTGTCGCTCTCACTGTCTCTGTCTCCCTCTATCTCGCACTGTCTCTCATCTCTCTTTGCCTCTCTTTCATTCTCTCTACAACTCTCTCTCTGTCTCTCTCACTCCGTATCTACCTCTCTTACTCTCTCTCTCTCTCTCTCTCTCTCTCTCTCTCTCTCTCTATCTCTCTCTGTCTCTCTGACTCTTTCTCTCACTTTATCTCTGTCTCTCTCTCTCTCTAACACACACATACATACACACATACACGCACGCAGGCACAACTTGTCTGTCACTAACTCTCACACATTCACCATCCATTCACACACACTGTCTCACACACACACTCTCACATCCACAATCACTCATCCTCATAATGCTCTCTCTCTCTCTCTCTCTCTCTCTCTCTCTCTCTCTCTCTCTATCTATCTATCTCTCTCTCTCTCTCTCTCTCTCTCTCAACACAATCTTGCACACACTCTCGCTCAAACGCACACATTCTCCAACAAGCACACGCAACATATTCAATCACACATACATACATGCATGCATACAGGCACACAAATACACACACACACATGCACACATACACACATGCACACACAAACACACACACATAAAAACATAATACAGCCATACATATATACACACACGCATACATGCATACTCACAAGCACATGCCCGCACACGTACCGTAACACGCAAGCATTCTTTCACCCTCGTAAACATGTACACTCACACACACGCACATGCACACCTACGCACATACCCACATGCGCGCATACGTCAGCACACACATACAAACATAATGATTTCCTGAATTTCAGCTTCTGGCCGTGAAAGCTAAAGAACGACATATGAACCAGCAAATGGAATACCCTGAACAGAATCCCGGCATAGATTGCTTGGATCCTGGAATCATGAAAGAAGAGGATGATGATGATAATCATGATTGCGATAATGATGAAGGCCAAGGAGATCGGAAGACAGAGATGGAGTCTGCGAACGTCCTTGAGAAAGAGAGCGACGAGAAGTTGTCTTATATGTCTCCTGTAACGTCGGGTATAGCACATTAGCAGCTGTCAGAAGCAGCTGAAACAACCGCTTTGAGAAATGCATTCATGGGTTTATTGGTCTGAACTTCATTACCTGTGATTTTATTCCGAATGCTGCTCCTACCTAATAATTTATATTTCCCCGTTTCATGTACATGCAGTTTTATTTAAAATAAGAAGAGTACAGGGCATTTTACAAATCCGCCTGGCTGGGGGATAGAACATATGACTCTCGGGTCGGAAGGCAAGCATGCTAGTCGATGCGCTACTGCAGCCCCCAGGTGCTAGTCTCTGTTTTATAGACCAATCAGTACTTGACGGGTGATGTAGTAAACGTCTTACCTGCCACCTTTACTGTTCAGGGCTTGCCCTGATAGCCTAGATGGGGATTCTAACACACTGCCACCTGACCGCCTTTCAAGAGTATTAGACACAATGCTAGCATGTCTTCCACAAATCTGGGATGTAAGATGAAATGTATGTCTGCTATATGAAACGTCTGTAGTATAACCACCTATAAAACTTAAGTTTGCAGTGTGATACTTCTGTAGTATAACCACCTATCAAACGTAAGTCTGCATGCAGTATGAAACTTCTGTAGTATAACCACCTATCAAACGTGTCTGCATGCAGTATGAAACTTCTGTAGTATAACCATCTATAAAACGTATGTCTGCAGTATGAAACTTCTGTAGTATAACCACCTATCAAACGTACGTCTGCAGTAAGAAACTTCTGTAGTATAACCATCTATAAAACGTATTTCTGCAGTAAGAAACTTCTGTAGTATAACCACCAATCAAACGTATGTCTGCAGTATGAAACTTCTGTAGTATAACCATCTATAAAGCGTATGTCTGCAGTATGAAACTTCTGTAGTATAACCATCTATAAAACGTATGTCTGCAGTATGAAACTTCTGTAGTATAACCACCAATCAAACGTATGTCTGCAGTATGAAACTTCTGTAGTATAACCATCTATAAAACGTATGTCTGCAGTATGAAACTTCTGTAGTATAACCATCTATAAAACGTATGTCTGCAGTAAGAAACTTCTGTAGTATAACCATCTATAAAACGTATGTCTGCAGTATGAAACTTCTGTAGTATAACCATCTATAAATCGTATGTCTGCAGTAAGAAACTTCTGTAGTATAACCATCTATAAAACGTATGTCTGCAGTAAGAAACTTCTGTAGTATAACCACCAATCAAACGTATGTCTGCAGTATGAAACTTCTGTAGTATAACCATCTATAAAACGTATGTCTGCAGTAAGAAACTTCTGTAGTATAACCACCAATCAAACGTATGTCTGCAGTATGACACTTCTGTAGTATAACCATCTATAAAACGTATGTCTGCAGTATGAAACTTCTGTAGTATAACCACCTATCAAACGTAAGTCTGCAGAATGAAACTTCTGTAGTATAACCACCTATCAAACGTGTCTGCATGCAGTAAGAAACTTCTGTAGTATAACCATCTATAAAACGTATGTCTGCAGTATGAAACTTCTGTAGTATAACCACCTATCAAACGTAAGTCTGCAGTATGAAACTTCTGTAGTATAACCACCTATCAAACGTGTCTGCTTGCAGTATGAAACTTCTGTAGTATAACCATCTATAAAGCGTATGTCTGCAGTATGAAACTTCTGTAGTATAACCACCTATCAAACGTGTCTGCTTGCAGTATGAAACTTCTGTAGTATAACCACCTATAAAACGTATGTCTGCACTAAGAAACTTCTGTAGTATAACCATCTATAAAACGTATGTCTGCAGTATGAAACTTCTGTAGTATAACCATCTATAAATCGTATGTCTGCAGTAAGAAACTTCTGTAGTATAACCATCTATAAAACGTATGTCTGCAGTAAGAAACTTCTGTAGTATAACCACCAATCAAACGTATGTCTGCAGTATGAAACTTCTGTAGTATAACCATCTATAAAACGTATGTCTGCAGTATGAAACTTCTGTAGTATAACCACCTATCAAACGTGTCTGCTTGCAGTATGAAACTTCTGTAGTATAACCATCTATAAAGCGTATGTCTGCAGTATGAAACTTCTGTAGTATAACCATCTATAAAACGTATGTCTGCAGTATGAAACTTCTGTAGTATAACCATCTATAAAACGTATGTCTGCAGTATGAAACTTCTGTAGTATAACCATCTATAAAGCGTATGTCTACAGTATGAAACTTCTGTACAAGAGTATAACCACATATAAAACATGAGAATTGTCAAATATTATGAATATTCACCACTACTATGCGGCGCAGAAGCTTGGACAATGAACAAGCAATTATAAAGTCGAATAGAAACCCTGGAGATGTGGATATGCGGAAGATTATGTCGTATGTCATGGAAACAAAATCAGTCAAATACAGAGGTTCTAGAAAAACTGGGAATGAAAAGAGAATAGATAAAAGAAATTTTAAAAAACAGAGGCAAGTGAAATATTCCGGCCACGTTAAACGACTTTTATTATAAAAATAATTCTGAAGGGTAAGGCTGAAGGCAAACAAGTAAGAGGTAGGCAACAATACAGGTGGGAATATAACATCGAGAGATGGACAAACAGTAGTCGCAACGATACAGGTGTGAATATAACATCGAGAGATGGACAAACAGTAGTCACAACGATACAGGTGTGAATATAACATCGAGAGATGGACAAACAGTAGTCACAACGATACAGGTGGGAATATAACATCGAGAGATGGACAAATAGTAGTTACAATGATACAGGTGGGAATATAACATCGAGAGATGGACAAACAGTAGTCACAATGATACAGGTGGGAATATAACATCGAGAGATGGACAAACAGTAGTCACAACGATACAGGTGGGAATATAACATCGAGAGATGGACAAACAGTAGTCACAACGATACAGGTGGGAATATAACATCGAGAGATGGACAAACAGTAGTCACAACGATACAGGTGGGAATATAACATCGAGAGATGGACAAACAGTAGTCACAACGATACAGGTGGGAATATAACATCGAGAGATGGACAAACAGTAGTCACAACGATACTGGTGGGATTATAACATCGAGAGATGGACAAACAGAAGTCACAACGATATAGGTGGGAATATAACATCGAGAGATGGACAAACAGTAGTCACAACGATACAGGTGGGAATATAACATCGAGAGATGGACAAACAGTAGTCACAACGATACAGGTGGGAATATAACATCGAGAGATGGACAAACAGTAGTCACAACGATACAGGTGGGAATATAACATCGAGAGATGGACAAACAGTAGTCACAACGATACAGGTGGGAATATAACATCGAGAGATGGACAAACAGAAGTCACAACGATACAGGTGGGAATGTAACATCGAGAGATGGACAAACAGTAGTCACAACGATATAGGTGGGAAAATAACATCGAGAGATGGACAAACAGTAGTCTGACAGAATGTACAATCAAAGCGAGAGAGAGAGAGAGAGAGAGAGAGAGAGAGAGAGAGAGAGAGAGAGAGAGAGAGAGAGAGAGAGAGAGTTGCAATTCCATTGCAGTCAACCTTCATTGTGGTTACGGCACTAGAGTGAGTATGAAACTCACAACGTAGGAAGACAAATTCAACAGTGCTACTGATCCTTTGGCTGCCAAATGTCACTAAATGAAACCATGTATAGATAGATCAAAGTCCCCGCTTACAGCAAACGATGCTGGTGTTATTTAACCACATCACTCATCAATTCCCGATTGGTGTATAAAATTATTGGTTTAGCACCATATACCCACTAAGCTTCAAGGAGTAGAAAAGGGCCGTTTTGAGGCATATTTGTATATCTCTTTTACCGTTTTGAGGCATATGTGTATATCTCTTTTATTTAAGCAATATAGGATTACCCACATATTTATTGATTTTTAATGTTTGTATTCTCATCAACCCACACAGAATTGAGAATTGAGTAATTCTCTTTTCATAATGACTGTAATATGTGCTTTAGTTCAACTGTTTTACAATCATAAAGTTAGCAGCTGGTGCTGTGGCTTAGGGGCAGTGAACGCGTTTCACAATTCTCCGACATACCGAGTCGGGAGTTTGAAATCTGCTGCATACGATAATGGAGCATTCAGCCTTGCGTTGATTTCAACAGTATGAGCATCGTTAGATCAGAGAGCAATGTCAAACTACCGAAGTAAAAATTGCCTAGAAAATCTTAAACAGTCTACAAATTATGGGATTGATTGCGACTCCTGTGAAGGACATGCAACTAACTTTTGTTTTCAACATTTAGAATTACCCGCATAAATACGTTATTAATTACGTTTTACTGTATTTGTTCCTTTGAAACCCTACAGTGTCAAATAGAATGGTAATGTTCTTTTCGAATGAAGTGAATATGTACTTTAGTAACACTGTATTAAGTCATCATCATCAAGTGCCCTGCCAGCTGGCGTAGGCGTTCATGGCTCTCCACAGATCTCAGTCTTTGGTGTTGTGGATCAACTCTACTGATGATATTCCTCCATGCCACCGTCTCAATCCATCCAGCATCATTTCTCTTGGTATGCTTCCGCCTCTCTTCCCCTCGATCTTTCCAGTTGTCACGATGATCCCCAATGTCTCTCTTCTCATCACATGACCAAAGAAAGCTGTTTGTCTCTTTCTTATTGTTGTATATAGTGTTCTAGTTTCATTAGCCTCTTTCAGGCAATCGTTGTTAATTACTCTGGCAGTCCAAGGAATTCGCAACATTCGTCTCAAAAACCACATATCTGTTGTTTCTAAGTTCTTCCTAATTTGTTCATTTACATTCCAAGATTCGCTGCCTTACAGTAACACAGGTTCAATATAGCATTTCAGCACTCTCTTTCTTACATTCATTGATAGTGACTTATTGCATAAGATACTCTTCATTTTCTGAAATGCGACTTTTGCCTGCCCTATTCTGCTCTTAATCTCTGTTGTACATCTTCCATCTGATGTTATAAATGTCCCTAGGTATTTAAAATTATCGACTTGGTTAAGAATTGACCCTTCTATTTTGATGACACATTTTGGTGTCATTTTCTTTGATATCACCATTGTTACTGTTTTCTTGATATTCAAGGAGATTCCATTCTTTGCACTCTCTGCTACTACAATGCCTATTTTAAATACATAACGTTAATAAAGGTGACAGTACTAGGTAGATTGGACTTCAAAACTAGTACTACTTTCGTAGCAATACATGAGCATTCGATGTAGTTAATTAGCAGTCCGTGTAGTTTCTTTCTTTCTTTGTGTAATAAAGGATCAAGGCAACATATCCATCCGCAGAAAGCAAGATCAGGCTAAAACACAGCAAAGCATAGCGTCAAGTGTTGATTAGGAAAAATGGAATCTTCCATCTAAGGCTAGACAACGGATGCCTTCACAGCTGCTAAAGTCTTGCTTCAGGATAGATATCAAACAATGAGAACCTCAACACAGTACGCCAACCCCATAGGACCAGGATATTCCATATGCTTCTATCCAAAAGCCATCAGGCTATACATATTCCTATTAAATGTGTTTTATGTTATCCTGTTGGCGCTTTTCCATTCCCAACGCCAAATAGATACGGGTATGACCTGCGTGAGTTGGTTTGTTTGGCTTGTAAAGACGAAAGTCAAGAATATATTATGGATTTCCTAGCCGGGGCATTCGGGTGAGCCAGGAAATTAACAGGCTGATGAACTGGCTGCTGTGGCTTCGGGGGAGGCGGCGGGCTAGATTATGTTCAAGATTGATGCGGTAGAGGTTCTGTGGCATCCAGAGGAAAACGCAGCAAAACAAAGTACACGGATCTGGAGAGGGGGGGGGGGGCGCAGGAACTTCTGGACGACAGTCAAAGCTTATAGGAAAGCTCAGACGAACGTGTGATGAATATACCATAGGTACCATCACCATAAGAACTCTAAGCTGGCTACCGAAGAAGGTTGCGGGGCACCTGTGGGATTGTCGGGAGTGCAATGAAATTGATGCTTGATTTCATATTTCTTAACAAACTACAGAATTAATTCTGGAAATTGTCTAGGCAGAAAAAAAATGATGAGGAAAGGAGCTTGCCACCTCATTTCGTATGTTATAGACAAGGATGT
This sequence comes from Cepaea hortensis, assembly GCA_963921405.1. NCBI lineage: Eukaryota > Metazoa > Mollusca > Gastropoda > Stylommatophora > Helicidae > Cepaea > Cepaea hortensis. The sequence goes on along the minus strand of OY992881.1, from coordinate 92,256,753 downwards.
GTGAAGGCTTAACGCTTGTATATCTTGACGGCAGTATCTACAGTAAGATTACATTTACAGCTGAATATATAGACATACAAATGGCTAAGAAATGTTAATATAATAATACGAACACAACATGTCTGTTAAAATAAACGTTACTGAGCAAGATCGAGCTTGGTGGGGATAGACAAAGGGGCAGCCGTGGCCCTAGCATCACCACTGTTTGATGGCTTATTTATGTGTTAACTTATCAAGTGCCATGGGGTGATTAATCGTCTTAAGTGACTTCACGTATCCGCCATGGGCTTATATGTCGCCGAAATGTTGTCACTGTGTTATAAAACAACATGTCTGTAACAATTTTAACAACTTTTAAGTTATAACTGTAACACCCTTACTTCCCATTTTCCGCAATCCATTTTTGTTTGGTTCAAACATACATTTTATTTGGCACAGAATCTGTTATGTTAGTTGCACACTCTTTACAGGACGTCGCAGGATGTATTTCCCTGTTTGTGACATTCTCTGCAAATTTACGTTCAGTAGTTTGTACTTGTTGATAGCAATATGGTATGTTAGTTACATGGCTATGTGGTGACTGTTTATCCGACACATTTCTTGCAATGTTTTCTGAGGAATATCTTTGGTCATGTCTACGTGCTCATTCCGGCACTTGTCAAATGTGTGTTCTCAAATAAAGTACTTTCCTATTGAAAGTCAAAGCAGAAAACTGTTTTGAATGTTTGTTTTGTATCATGTTAAATGTTAGTTCCGTCTACCAAGAGGAAAGATTTATGGAGAGAAGTAGAAGAAGACAGCGGGGAAACATTATTGACAGCCTTACGTTCTGGCATGAAAAATAATCAGCACATGAAATGATACAGCGATAGGTAACTGTGGAGAAACTGATTGCAGACATCAGTTGGCTAGTCCGTCATTAAGATAATGAAATATTTGTTAGAATATCTTCTTTTCTGTGTCTTCTGCCTTCTATCCTTCAATGCATCAGGCGCTTAACCAATACGTTACAAGCTCTCCCATCTGTTGACGTCCCTCCTACAGTTCCCTCAAATCCATCCCTATATTATTCATTTCAGTATGCTATTCTCTTTTATTTGTGTTTCTCCATCCATCCATCATCTGCCATGCCAAGAAGCGTGAGCGGTAATATTTTGCCATCTCACTCGATCACCAGAGTCGTGGATCAGCACCGTGTTCCTTCACGAACATGCCACGTGGCCAAGCCATAAAGGTATTTACTTCCAGGTCTTCCCCTTGGTCTCTTCCCTTCGCTCTTGCCAGTTGTCACCAAGTTCTCAAAGTCATTTCTTCTTATAACATGCCCAAAAATTTTGACTGCCTACGTCTGTCTCTAATCAGTTTACGATCTTCATTTGTTTCTTGAAGAACTTGTTCATTGGTTTTTCTGTTTAACCATGGTATTCTTTGCATTTTCCTCAGAAACCACATTTCCACAGCCATCAGATGTTTTTCAGCTTGACTGCTCATTGTCCACGCTTCACACCCATGCAAAAGTGTAGGTTCTATGTAGCACTTCAACACTCTTTTTCTCGTTTCAGTTGATATATTTTTATTGGTCATTATGTTTTTCATCTTGCAAAAAGGCTACCTTCGCCATGGCAATTCTTGTTTTAATCTTTTCAAGGCATCTCCCATTAGATCGTATGACTGTTCCGAGATAACTGTACTGATTCACTTGCTTAAGAATTTGCCCATTTACTCGTATATCACATTGTGGTATTTACTTCTTCCCAATGACGACCATAAATTGTGTCCTCTTACTATTCAATTCTAACCCTAGTTGTTCACTGTGTGCAACAACAGCATCTACTAAATGTCGCAGGTCCTGTTCATTGTCTGCAATCAAGACTGTATCATCTGCATATCTAATGTTATTGATGTATCGTCCCCCAATGATGATTCCTTCCATATCCTCTATATTTCTGAAAAAATATTTTCACTGTACAGGGGGAAAAAAAAGATCTGGAGGCATTACAGATCCCTGTCTCACACCTCTTTTAACAGGCTGATATTGACCTACATCATTATCAATTCTGATGGCAGCTTGTTGTGTTTCTAGGTCTTCCTCTATGTCTTTTGCTCTGTGCGTTCAAAAGAAAATGTTGTCTAATCATACTGTTAATAGATTTTATCAATGTACGTCCTATCCAGCGCCCATCCAAACCTCTTGGTTAGCTTGGATTTAGTTAGTTCTCTCTGTAAGCTCTCGGCGCTGTGCAAAAAGGACACACAACGCGTTTCAGTTTCCCGACAAACCGTGTGAATGTTCGAAATTAGTTGCCGACAATTCGGAAACACGCAGCCTGGGGTTGATTTCGATGGTATAGGCGTCGGTCGTTCAGGAAGCAATGGCAAAGTACTGAACGTTAAAAGTGCCTTGCAAATCTCAAACAACCCAAAAATGCTGGGGATTGATTGCAATGTTCTGTACAGGACATAAAACTAACCGTTTAAGCTCCCTATTAGTGATTTTATCAATCCACAATAGTTCTGTTCTCCATATGCACTGCTTACTGGATATTTATTAGTTATTAGTAATTGTTTTAGTCGTCAAATTGCAAATAAATAATTGAAACTGAAGCCGAATAAGCAATGCACGCAGATGGCTTGGCCACATGGCAAAATCATGAGAATGTTAAAAATGGGGACACAAGTTAAACAAACACTTAACAGGGCTGCGTGACTTCTGCCAAACTTAGAAGCTGAACACACAGTGCGCCACAAGTCTACACGGTTTAGCGCCCACTGCAGCGTGTGAGATTATACAGATATTTAGAATCTGAGTTGAGTTGACTTTTGAATATACTTTTCACTTCTACTGAAATATGCCTTTCGTGATCAGGATGGTGGTATATACATTCACTCACGCTCAGATGGCGGCCTCTACAATGCTGAGAGATTGAAGGCCAAGACCAAAATTAGCAGGGCACTGATCAGTGAGTTGCTTTTTGCAGATGATGCTGCAGTTACGACCCACTCTTAGGAAGAATTGCAATGTCTACTATCTGCATTCTCCAATGCTTGTTCTGAATTTGGTTTAACAATTAGCAAAAAGAAGACACAGATTATGTTACAAAGGTGCACATGGGGTACCATCAATCTTTATTGACGACGCCGAACTAGAGATGGTAGACCATTTTACTAGGATCAGTGGTAAATAGAAAATTATCCCTAGATCAGGAAATCAACAGCCGCATTGGTAAGGCAGCAACAACAATGAACACGTTAAGAAAAGGAGTCTGGGATAACAGGAAGCTTACTGCCAAAACAAAAGTACATGTCTATCAAGCCTGTGTCCTTAGTACTCTTCTTTATGGCAGTGAAGCCTGGTCAACTTACACCAAGAGAAACGTTTAAACAGCTTTCATATGCGGTGTCTGCGAAGAATTCTTGGTATTAAGTGGCAAGACAAAATCACAAATATTGAAGTATTGGAAAGATCAGGTTGTGTGACGGTTTATTCCATGCTCAATCTTCGTAGACTTAGATGGATAGACCATCTTAGGAGGATGGATGATGGTAGAATACCAAAGGACATCTTTTTTGGTGAATTACAGATGGATAAGAGATCTCACGGTCGGCCTCTACTACGATACAAAGATGTGTGTAAGCGGGACATGATTGATACAGGCATTGATAATGCACATTGGGAGCAAGTCGCCGCTGAACGTGTTGCAGGGAGGGCAAACATCAGAAATGGAATAAAGACAAAGGAGAAAATTATTGCAGATAAGTCACACACTGAACGTGTGAGACGTAAGATGGTGCATGATGGTGGAAATGACCACGTGTTCACATGCACCCACTGTGAACGGACATTTACAGCGCAAATTGGCCTTATCAGTCACATTCGCTACCGCCATAGGTAAAAGTTGTTATGCCTTTTTAAAGCACAAACTATCGTCTGTCAAGACGGCAAGGTGCCAGTGAGTTGAGTTGAGTAAAGAGCCGACATCACAGCACTGGCGACATTCCCATACGTGCCCCGTCTTCACCTGCAACAGCCAAGAACCGACATCACAGCACTCGCGACATTCCCATACGTGCCCCGTCTTCACCTGCAACAGCCAACGAAGAGCCCCAATACTAATGGGACCAGTTTTTTGTTGTTGCTTTGTTGCATATACCTTACAGGACGTTGCAGTCAACACCAGCATTTTCCAGCTTTCGTTGATGTACTAGGCAATACCACCCTCAGTAGTGGTACCAGTTTTAGTAACTTAGAATTTGAAAGGGTATGACAATTCGCTTCAGTGCCTAAAACCTATGAAATATGCAGAAGAATAATGACTGCAGCCGCCCTAATAGATAGCTAGTTTAAAGCAGAACACAAGTAGGCAGAATAAACAAGAAATATGTGATACCTCATGTGTGTGAAAACCAGGATAGATACCAACTGCAGGAATGAATAAAACTGGGTTGGAATATTTAAAATGACCAGGCCTACAAGATGGATGCAGTGTAAAATGAGTACTAGGAACTATCCCGTGAAGTAACGACTGACCACATCATCTCCGAGTGCCCACTGGTGTATACAAATATGGGCTAGCACCAATATGCCCTATTATCGTCATCATCCTCATCATCATCATCATCATCATCCTCATCATCATTATCATCATCATCATCATCATCATCATCATCATCATCATCATCACCATCATCTTCCTAATCATCATCATCATCATCATCATCATCATCATCATCATCATCACTATCATCATCATCATCATCATCATCATCATCCAGCGCTGGCGTGGGCGATCATGCCTCTCTACAAATTGTGATCAACGACGGCATTGACTCCCTTTGTGTTGACTCCCTTCCGTGCTATGACACATGATTGTCAAGAATCTTCTCCTGCTGTCTTCCTCTGTCTCTCTTTCCGCACATCTTTCCGGTTGTCACGACATGTTTCAGTGTTTGTCTTTTCATAAAATGGCCAAATAAAAAAAAAAACGACCACTGCCTCTTTCTGATGTTTGTGATAAGTTGTTTTTGCGACTTAGCTTCCCTCAGAAATTCCAGATTGCTCATTTTGGCTGACCAATAAGTTTTCCTTATTCTTCCATAAAACCATATCTCCAAAGCTTCGATGGATTTTTTCGCCTGTTTACTAATTGTCCAGGATTCAAAGCGGTTTGTTAAAATTTGTTCTAAGAACTTGTTGCAAGAACTCTCTTTCTAACTTTTAAGGACTATGATTTATTTCACAAAACGTTCATTTGGTAGAATGCAGTTTTTGCTTGTCCTATTCTCCTCTTTATCTCAATGATGCATCTTCCATCTGATGTTATCCATGTGACTAGATTACTGTATTTCTGCATTTGCCCCAAAATAACGCCCTTAACTTTAATTGCACATTTAGGCACAATCTGTTTCTTGAACAGGAAAAAGACCCTACAAAAGAAAGTATGTCAAAAAGAAACGCTAACAGTAAACCCCTTGCAACGCCATGTCTTTTCGCCATTAACATCATTAACCTTTCAATCTCTACACCCCCAAGTATGAAAAAGTGGCCTTGACCTTTATAAACATATTCAGCGGCTGTGGCCTATGGGCAGTGAGCACAGTTTCACAACCCCCATACGCCGGGTTCGATGTCTGCCTCTTGTGATTTGGAAGCAGGTCGTCTTGCCTTGATTCTCACAAGGGAATGAGCGTCGGCAGTTCAGAAAGCAGTGGCCATCTAATAATGTTGCATGACCTTTGCAGGACGAGCAATCAACCCCTGGTTGATTGTGTAGTTAATTTCACGATCAGTAGTTTGCCGTCACTCGTCGCTGTGGCTTAGGGGATAGTGAGAAGTGCAGTTTCACAAATCCTCGACACATGGACAAACAGCTGTGGGCTATTTGAAAGCAGAAAGATATGCGTTGATTTCAATGGCATGAGGCGCCGATCGTTCTGAATTGTTGGCTGAAATGATCGAACGGCTTGTGGAAAAGTAACGTTGCCCACACTCGAGTTATTTATACCCGACATAAACAATAAAAGCACGTACTCGGACACCGAAAGTACAAAACAATATTATATACTAATCAAGCATGTCCGTAGAGTGAGTGGGATATGTATGCATTTATCTGTACAATATCGGTGAAGTGCAGAGGGGGAATTTGCTACTGGGCAACAGCTGGTTCACCACATTCCATTGCCCAGGCTTTCAGGTGTCTTCCCAGGGGCACAACTCTATAGTCCTACAGGATTGAAAGAGGCCTACTACTACTACTACTACTACTACTACTACTACTACTACTACTACTACTACTACTACTACTACTACTACTACTACGCCTACTACTACTACTACTACTACTACTACTACTACTACTACGACTACGGCTACTACTACTGCTACTACTACTACTACTACTACTACTACTACTACTACTACTACTACTACTACTACTACTACTACTACTACTACTGCTGCTGCGGCTACTACTACTATTACTATTATTACTACTACTACTACTACTACTACTACTACTACTACTACTACTACTACTACTACTACTACTACTACTACTACTACTATTGCTGCTGCTGCTCCTGCTGCTGCTGCTCCTGCTGCTGCTACTTCTACCACTATCTGTACATAATCGGCGTCTGAGGTTTGGGGTTAGTGAATGCAGTTTTCCCAGGAATGCTACCTGGTCAAAAAAGCACGCTAAAGTCGATGTGTTGGCCTACGGGTTTCGGCCCAAGGGCGCATAACAGACACACCGCAATCACATCTGAAAAAACACTTCGGATGAACGAAAAGAAGAATGCAGTTTCACAATTCCGACAACATACTGGGTTCAGAGTGAGCCTAAGGCGTCTTGGGAGCAGGTCATTTTGCATTCATTCTCACAATGGTATGAGCGTCGGCTGGTCCGAAGGCAATGACAAAGAACTGTAAGTAAACTTGCCTATAAAATCACAAGCAGCCAATAATCCCGGAGTCGACAACGACGTCCTGTAAAAGGCCGCAACTAACGTCAACCCCTACACCGGTCAGTTGGACTAAAATGTTGACTTCTCGTCCTTGACTCGAGGACGTAAATTACAGGTATCTCAGATGTCGGAGTGGTTTCGTCTGATGGCAAGGAACAGTAGTAATAGGGAAAAGCTAGCCTGCACACAAAGTCAGTCCGTGTGAACTAAGCTCGATTTCAATGCGAAATGAGTCTCCGTGGCGAAGTGGTCAAGCCATCTGCTTCGCGTTCCAAATGTTGTGGGTTCGTTTCCGGGGTTCGTCTTTCGGTTCACAAGTGCATTCTCCCCGGAGACTCCTAGGGGTCGTCGCTGGAGCTACGGAGTTCGTGCGTTGTGCGACGCTTTTGGCAGGGCGCCCTGCGGAAAGAGACCAAGCTATATGGGTTAAAACCCGGCGCAGTGAAGACGATCCTCTCGACTTTTGAGACTTTTTCTTGTTTTCAAAGGGAAATAACAAACAAACAAAACTAGTCGATCCTAGGGGTCGTGACAAGAATTACAATATACAAAGGATTTGCGATATGACGACCACGGCTTAGGGTATTCCCAGAGAGCTGTGATATCTGTACAAGTAATAGTGACGTTTACCGTGCACCTATGAACGTTAGAGAAACGCTACGACGTCACACTGCAGTCTGCCAAGGTAACCAGTCCCAAAAATGGCATCGCTTGTCGCGACAATGTGGCTGTAGACATGAAACTCCCATTGAGCATGATTTCGTTTTAAACGATGTAGATCTTGCGGGATCTGCATTAGTTTGTCCTCTACACTACACAGGAGATATAGGTACGTATAATTGAAGGTAGCACGTTACTATTCAATCAATCAATGAATCAATCAATCAGTCAATAAGGTGCCGTCTCCACAATGAAGGTTGGCTGCAATGGATCTCAAACACTGTCTGTCTCTCGCCCTGACTATAAATTCTGTCAGGTTGAATTTCGTCTCTTTTGATGTTATCTTGCCACTTGTATAGTTGTCTACCTCTTGCTAGCTTGCCCTCAACTTTGCCCTCCAGTATGGGTTTTGTAAGAGTATTCTGTCTTTTAATGTGGGCGAAAAATTTAACTTGCCTCTTTTTTATTTCTTCCATGAACTCTATTTTCATTTCCCAGTTTTTCTAGAATCTCTGTATTTAATTTTAATTGTTTCTGTTTCCATGAAATACGACATATTCATCTGTTTCTGTATATCCACATCTCCAGGGCCTCTATTCGACTTTCTAGTTGCTTGTTCAATGTCCAGGCTTCGGCGCCATAAAGTAGTGTACGTAACTTTTGACAACTCGCATTTTTAATACGTTGTTAAACTCTCTAGATGTTAATACTGATGTCATGGTGCTGAAAGCATTTTTGGCCATTCCTATTCTCTTTTTGATTTCTGTTTTACTTCTGTCATCAGCTGTTACTCATGGATCTGTGCAAATGAGAAGTTCGATGATAGTGTGCTCTATCCACAACTCTCCGTGCACGTTTTTGGACCTTTGCTACCTCATATAACAACACACTGATCTCTGTGAGCTTAACATACAATCCTAGTTCATGTGCACAGCCAGAATAGAAGTCTAAGAACAACGCACGAATGACAAGAAGGAGGAGGATGAGGAAATAAACACAATCAGCGGAGGCAAACGAAGAACACAGAAAACAGATATTGATAATTGCCTGCGGTGCTCAGCGAGACACATGATTATGATACCAACTCACACCGTAAATAAAGAATAGAAGTAGAGGTCCCTTTATTCACGCTTGGAGACGTGTTGAGTATATGGTGCTAGACACATTTGCATACACCAATCAGCACTCGAGGGATAATGTGATCAATATCTCACCGACAGCTGTAACCACCTGACATTTTCCTAGCACTCATTTTAGACTGGGCTAACCTGGAAGTCCGGATTATTTTTTATATTACAAATCCGCCTAGATACGGATTCGAACCCATGAGTACCAGGTCGACAGGCAATCGAGCTAGCCACTGCGCTACAGCCACTCACCTACTCTGCACATGGAATTGTTTGAATGACGCCTAGCTTGTCACATGTGCTTTTCCACACGTTTTATCCTCATCCTTGTTCTTCTTCGTGTATTGTTCTTAGACTTCCATTCTGGCTGTGCACATGAACGTGGTTTATATGTTAAGCTCGTAGAGGTCTGTGTGTTGTTAGATGAAATGGCTAAGGACCAGAAACGTGCACGTAGAGTTATGGATAGATCACACTTCTCATCGGTACCTTCTATAAGTTAGTTAGTCGTGGTTCCAACTTCACGGCAATGGGTCGTCCCCATTATGCTCCGTTCCCGTGCCAGTGAATATCCCACAAAATGCTCCTCACTGCCCAGTGTGAAAAGTGGAAAAGTCAGGAGTCTCGGCAAGACAACAGCCCGCACAGGTACACTGTGCATAATGCCGCCGCCAAAATTCCAACACAAAAGTCCTCCACGAAAACCACAGTTCATCGTCGATGGATCGGCAGTCACCAGAAAGACTTCATTGACCCGGGTTTTCTCACATGGCTCGGTATCTTCCCGCAGGGCGACCCGCCGAGAGCGCCGCACAGAACACAAACTCCATAGCTCCAGCATCAGCTTCCAGGAGTCTCCTGAGTACCTTCTATTGTCATTTCTGATGGCACTCATTCACAACCAGGTCCAATCTACTGCTTACGATGTACAGATGCTCTTGAAGTTTGTAGTATCCTTTTATCACTCGTCAGCGTCTCCTATTCGTACGTTTTCAAACATCAACCTGAATTTATGTAAAGAAAGCCGAACTAAGCTTGAAGTTTTTGACATCTCAAAAGAGACTCCTCAAATAGTGCAACTGACCTCAAATGGTGCGCTTGAAGGCTAAACTAATTTTCTCTATTCTGCATGTTGGACAAATGTTTAGCCTACATATTGCGAATTCCACTGTTACTTTCATCAGTATCCCTTTACTTTATTTTTTTTTTAAACAAGTGGTATTCCAGCCTGCTATGCCTATGTCGTACGCGAAGTCTGAAGATTGTTATTTGCTCACCTCCTTGAAGTTGGTAATATGTAGCATCATTCTGGTGGCTTGGATGCCATGATTCCCTCTTGATGAATATGTTAACCAACCAGCCAACTGGTCGACTTGCTCATCCCACGCTGAGAATTTCTCTCTTTTAGAACGCCTTTGATATCCACTGTGCATGTTGTTATACATAAATTACAAATTTGACCGAGAATAACAAGGACCGAGATACACGCACACGCTATTTGGCAGGAAACATCGTGGTGATGATGGATTTGTATAACATTGAAGATTGGTCACACACACACACACACACACACACACTAACGCACACACTCACGCACGAACGCAAGCACGCACGCACGCACGCACACACACACACACACATCCACACACACACACACTCATATGTATATATACACAATGCTCATTAGGAATTTTGGTTGTCCAGTTTTTGTCTTCTCATAATGTGCAAAAAAAAAAAAAAAAAAATTAAGACTTGTCTTTTTCTAATATTCGTGATAAGTTATCTTTGCGACTTAGCCTCCCTCTAAATGTCCGAATTGTTGATTTTGGCTGTCCATGGAATTTCAGCATTCTTATTCTTCTTCTTCTTTTGTTCGCTTGAAATATGTCTATAACTGTATTGTTGTCTCTTGTATGAATTTAGCTTTCTTATTTAGTTCACTCAGTGGTCCATAGAGTTTATCTTCCACTGTTGTCTCTCTAGGCCAGAAGGCTGCCTAGATATGTTGTATTTTGGGCAGTCTTGGAGTATGTGGTTTGCTGTCTGCGACGCCAAAATACACGTTTACATGGCTGATTCATCAATCTTGAGTTTTGTATACATGTGGTTGCGTAATCTATTGTGTCCTGTTTTGGGGCGCAGAATAATGACTTGTTCTGGTCTGTCCATAACGTGATAGTCATCTTGAACAGGTTTTGGTGGCTTTCTTTGCTTTTGGTGGTATGTACGGGCACATCAGGCTGTTCTTTTTTTTGTTCCTTCCTTAGAATCAGATCTCTCGTTTCCAGGTATTCCACAGTAGAATGTTATCCACTGTATGGTGACCTTATGCTGACTTCTAAGTTCATAAAGCAGTATCCTTAGTACTAGCAATTTCCCAGACAGGAGCGCATCGAGTACTGATTTTGCATCTGTCAATAGCACCACAGGTTGTGTATTATGGTTAGTATTTAGTAATTCTCTGTTGCTATCTTGATTGTCTCAATTTCAGCATCATAGATATGGCAGTACTTTCCTGTTGGTACTCTGGTCATGTCCCTAGTATTATTTGGGTATTCTATGTACACTCCCGCTCCTCCATTTCGAACAGCATTTTGTGCTGACCCATCTGTGTAGACTCGGATCCAGAGGTCCTGTGGGCATTCTTCATCAAGAAAGCTGAGAGTGGCTGTTCTGCATTGTATACTGTTCTGTTCTTCCTTGTCAAATATTCCTCTCACTTTTGTCTGGATTTGTAGTGATAGTCAATGTTCCTCTTTCCATGGAGTTCGCTCTGGAATAATTTTCAGGGGGATACCAACTGCGGGTAGATCGGTGGTTTCTCTGCAGAGTTGTTTGGCCTGATGGATAAAACTGCTACTTTTCTACCGCCCCATAGCTAGGTTTTCAAATCTGTTCTTCATAGGGTGGCCTGGCAAGCCGAGGAACACTTTTGCTAGTATTAGCGTTTTCGTATCTTTGCGCTCTCTCAGTGCTTGTGTCCTTTCCATCTTCTCCATCTCCACTATAGGGATTGGTCTCATCCCTCCTGTGGTGACTCTAAGTGCTTGATTTTGCACCTTGTCCAGCTCTTACAGTGTGGTGTTTAATACTGAAAACCACGCAGTTGACCCGTATTCCAGGTGTGGTCGTATGCTCTGTTGATAAACTTTGTTAAGTCACTGGCTCTCCATGTGCTTCCATTTAGTTTTCTCAGGATGGCCAATTTCCTTGTGGCTTTTTCTTCTGCTTTGTTGATGTGTTTTCTCCATGTCAGCCTATCATCAAATGTTACTCCAAGGTATGTTAGTTCTTTATCTTCACTTAGAGGTATTCCATTTATCTGGATGATTCCTGCCTTTTGTTTCGGTGAGAGAGTAAAAAGAGTGGTGTTGCACTTGTCCGTGTTTATGCTGACACACCATCTATTTTCCCATGCAAATCAGGTCATCAGCGTACATTGCCGTTTTAATTCCATGTGGTAGATCATTGATGAAGAAGCATTCTTATATAAATCTACATTTCCAAAGTCTCCAGGGATTTTCTTTTAGTTTGTTTACTAATTGTAAAGGATTCGCAGGTATATGTTAGAAATTGTTCTATGTGACATGCAATAATTCTTTTTTCTAATTTCCGATGACAAGGAATTTTTGCATGCTTGACGAATTATGAATGTCTGCAGGGATTCCATCGAATGCCTGCGCGCGAAGCCTTCTCCAGCATTCCGACTCATGCTCACCGAATTACATAGTATGCAAGCATGGATGTGACTTCGCGTCTCCAGCTAAATTAATGCCGCCATTACTGCCAGCACATCCGTTTTCAACGTAACGCACTTTTCTATGTTGCTTCTGTCACAGACAGTTGTTAAATTACCTTATCATAATTCGAATTGTTATTTCAACTGCTTTTGTTCATATTAACAGCGTTGCGTTAACTCTATTATGTATCACTCTAAAGAACATCACGTTGTAACAACCAATACAACACCTGTTGTATCATATAATAAAATATAACAACTGTACGGGGAAACCCGCTCCATTTGAAGGCAACCTCTGCGAAGATGTCAATACGGTCAAGTTAACTGACCCTGACCTTGCATATATTTATGTTGACGTCTGAAGATGTAGGACGAAAAGAAGAGGAAGAGACAGTAAGCATATCCGAATGTATAAGAACGCTCGTTCGAAAACATCCTGTGTGCTGATGTCGCGGTAACGGTTTCAACCCCTACACCGGTTAGTTAGATTAACATGTTGACTTCTCGTCCTTGACTTTTTCTGCATTTCCCTTACAGGACGTTGCAGTCAACATCAGCACTTTTCAGCTGCTGTTGATGTACTAGGCAAGATTACGCTAAGTAATTTGCCATTGCTTTCTGAGCGACCGGCTCGCATACCCGGTAAGTTACCAAGGCGGCGAGAACCGCTACCGATTCTCGCACATGTTACGTTACTCACGATAATATACGGGATCACGGAGAAAGACGTAAACTCCTAGGCCAGGGAGGTCGGCCGTCCTTGACTTGGAGAAATAAATTACAAGTACCTCTGAAGTCGGAATGGGTTCGCCTGATGGCGAGGGGCACTAGTAATAGGGAAAGTTAATCTACAAGCAAAAATCAGTTCAGTGCACTAGAAGTAGTAGCACGTGATAGCTACGCTTAGGAGTAAAGCGAAAGAGCGCAAAACAAAAACCCCCAAAAAAGGAGGAAGAGTTTAATAACTTATTATTCCATGTTGGACATGTCAAGAATAGGAACCAGACGAAAAGAGACACAAATCTGCCGACAATTAAATAGACTGGGGACAGTCGGAGGCCCAGAAAGACATGTTTATCGAAGACGGGTGTACCGGGCCACAAGCTTGGCCTAACAGTGCAACTCAACAACTCAATTCACCTGATGATGTCAGTTTATAATTCTGTAAACTATTTTCTCACCTAAGCTTGCTTATGCATTTTAAACACAGAAGCCAGAAACAAAAGGTTGCAAGATGTATTGCCTGGAATAATTCGCTGCATCTCGTCAGTTGCAAACTGCGGAATTATGTATCATAGGAAGTAAATAAATGAATTATATTTTGGCTGCAAAACTTTCAAAGATGTCACAGCGACTGCGCGTTTACCGTGTTGATAACTTTGCTCCATATTCGAACAGCAACTGTGGATATGTGTGTTATGCATTTCAGGAAAAAATGATTCACATGATATATATTTCTACAGTATGCACATGACGAGATGCCACGAAATATATCAGGCAACAAATCGCGCAATCCACTATATGTGGCCTCTGTGCTTACATTCAACCAGGAATACTTGTGTTTTGAATACCTATAGAAGTTAAAATTGCATATGTTTGTATTATATGGATGGTTGGATTGTTGGTTCGTTGTTTGGTTGGTTGCTTGGTGAATCCTCTAGAAGACTCAGTTGTAACTATTATGTCCAGTACATACACCTTTAGGTCATTTTAGACTTAATAAGGACTTGCATTTGTCGAAGTGAGGTTCGGGTAGAGACTAACTTTCAGCACAAGTACCAAAGTACTATCTCACAGGGACTGTATGGCCCTCTCCCAACATAGAAACTAGCGGGTTGTGGAAGACCGGTACTGGACACTCACATCTGTAGACCTGCTTGTATGGATGTAACCGGATCGTGGGACCAGGTGGCCCATGTAGACTGCCTGGATATTGAATCGGCATTGTTTCCTCCATGTGAGCTACATATACCAAGCTGTATTTAATATTGTTATATCCTGCTGCAGCCGTTGCTTATCTTATATCCTGCTGCAGCCATTGCTTATCTTATATCCTCAATGGGATTTAGGCATTTCATTGCCTACAGACTCCAGTGCAGTGCCTAGAAATAAACTTCGTATAAAGCGGGTGACTACTAAATTAGTAAACGATACGTAAAATTACTAACTATACGGACATACATGAATATGGTGACAAAACTAAGCACCTATTTAACATTTATATATCACTGTGGTTTTATAGAAGAATGTTAAAATTAATTGGATAGCCAAAATGAGCAATTAAGACGTTTTACGGAAAGCTGAGTCGCAAAGGCAAATTATCACAAATAACAGAAGGAGGCAGTCATCGTTATTTTGATCACGTTATGAGAAGACAAAAGCTGGAACATGTTGTGACAACCGGAAAGATAAACAGAGGAAGACAACGTGAGAAGATTCTTGATAGTTTGTTGTCATGGCAAGGAAGGGAGTCAACACATGAAATGAACCATGACAACGGAGATTGTAATTTGTGGAGAGGCATCATCGCCCACGCCAGCCAGCAAGACACTGGATGATGACCATGATATCATTGAAAATAACGGAAACTCGTTATGCTAAATAATACTTTTGTTATTTATTTCCAGATCTCTCCATGAAGCGAGTGGACAAAATTGTTTATGGAATCCCAAATTTATAAATGCTACGTTGCACCACTTCTACAGTAAAGTTTAACCAATAGCATTCCAGAAGGCAGGTTACGATTCAAAATGTGAGTCAGCGTGCGATTATCTATCTTTTTGTCTGTCTGTCTGTCTGTCTGTCTGTCTGTCTGTCTGTCTGTCCGTCCGTCCGTCCGTCCGTCCGTCCGTCCGTCTGTCTGTCTGTCTGTCGGTGAGTCAGAGGGTCGGTCAGTCCGTCCGTCCGTCTAACTGACAGCCTGTCTGTCTGTCCGTCCCTCAGTTCACCTCACACATACTTTCTTCATATTACTTTTACAACATCCCACAAGTGAAATGAAGCCTCAATATTTTAACTCATCCTCTCGCTTACGTGAAAGGGACGCAGAGGTGTTTCCAAGGCACCAGGGCCGGGTTATATACTGGCCAAGACCTATTGACGCGTTCTCGCCGAGCGTCCTGGGCAACAGGTCCCTTCGGGGTCCTGGCTGAAGTCAATAGGATCGCCAATTCCTCCGAAGTCGGAGAGTATCTGCCTGTATGGCGAGGAACCACCAGTCTGCACACCAACAAGCCAGACATGGGACAACGGATACTCACGCAAACCTCAGGTCCTGTATGACATCACACTGATGTTGGACAACAGGATGCCTTCATCCGACATACAGGACTTTGCGTTGGAGCTCAAGCCAACGAACACAAGCAAGCAAGCAAGCTTACGTGAAACAATAAAATGTAACTACATTCCATCCATCATGTGCCATGCCGATAAGCGTGGGCGGTCTTGATCCACCATTTCACTCGATCACCAGAGTCGTGGATCAGCCCAGTGTTCTTATCTCGACCATACCACTTGGCCGATCCTTCTAAGTATTTACTTCTCTGTCTTCCCCTTGTCTCTTCCCCTTCGATCTTGACAGTTGTCACCAAGTTCTCCGATTTATTTCTTCTCATAACATGCCCAAAAATGTGTGATTGTCTACGTCAAATTTCTCTAATCAATTTACGATTTTCATTTGTCTCCTGTAGTACTTGGTCATTGGTTTTTCTGTCTGTCCATGGTATTCTTTGCATTTTCCTCAGAAACCACATTTCCGCAGCCATCAGATGCTTTTCAGCTTGACTGCTCATTGTCCACGCTTCACATCCATATAAAGGTACAGGCTCTATGTAGCACTTCAACACTCTTTTTCTCGTAGCAATTGACATCTTTTTATTCGTCAGTATGGTTTTCGTCTTACAAAAGGCTACCTTCGCCATCACAATTCTTGTTCTAATCTCTTTAAAGCATCTCCCAACAGATGTTTTGACTGTTCCGAGATAATTGTACCGATTCACTTGTTTAAGAATATTATCATTTACTTGTATATTACATAGTGGTATTTCCTTTGTCCTGGTGACAACCATAATCTCGTCTTCTTACTATTCAATTGTAACCCTGCTCATTGTTTACATTCAATACTGTATCATCTGTATATCTAATGTTCTCATGTTTCGTCCCTCAGTGTATGCTTCCTTTAATATCTTCTATACTTCTGAAAATATTAGGTGTGATATGTTGATATACACTCTGTTGGACATGAAAGTATGCTCTTGCCTTGTCAGATGGATTGCGGTAGTCCTTTATGAGCGTAAGGTTGCACTGCACATGAGTTCCTGGACTTTTCATCCCTGTACGATTACACTTGCGTTACCACAAGGATCTGCTGTCCCCTGTGCTCTTTAATGTCTGCACCAGCAAAGTCGCAGCTATTGAGACACCAGGTGTTGGTAGAATCTTGACATTTGCAAATGATGTGCTTGTGTACAGACAGGACAGAGATAGGGAAAGTTTGGCTGCAGATTTACAGGTGGCAGTAAACAGCGTGACAGAGTGGTGCAGGGAGGCAGGGGCCGTTATAAACCCAGACAAGGCATCGGTTGGTGATACTCCCTGGATAATCGGATTGTGAAGGCAGATGTCGCAGGTATTATATTTAATGGATGTCCTCTTAGTAGAGAGAGTAAAGAACACACCAATTATATGCATGAGGCATATCGTGGCGTTACCAACAATGGCTGTTAGGCATAGGGTCCTTCAGGCCAAATGGTCCCTGAGAGTTGCTGCAGACAGGGATCACCGCCTGCATGAAGCCATGGATATGGCCAAGGGTCATAGACTAAGACGATTCAGGTCCTGGATAGCATAGGCGAAACTATCTATACGTCAGGTTTGTGATCTAGAGACCATCAATCGTGAACAAGAGTGGGTTGAAGTACCGGTAGACAGGACGGACTGGCACAATGTAATAGTAACACTGGGTCGTGAGTGCAGAGAAGGAGCAGCGGGCCACACAGAGGTTGAGGTACAACAACTGATCCAGAGTAATACACATCAAGGTGACATGGTGATCTATACTGAGGAGTCAATGGTGAGAAACAGGCGGAGTACTGCAACACACATTGTCTTCATCACAGACTCGAGGAGTATGCTTAGTAAAGTGGAGAAAGGAATGTTTCCTGTGGAATGGATCACCTCGCTTCAGATGTCACAGATAGTAATAATTGTATGGATGTTTTGCCCTGGTCATGCGGGAGTGCGGGGGGGGGGGGAATGAACAGGCCGTTAGGCTGGCAGGGAATGCACCACTTTGTTGTCATTACCTGTGGACAAGAGAGAGGTGGTCGTGCGGCTGTGGGACCATGTGGTGAAGGTGGAGGAACAGTTTGAGAACCCGTATGTGAAAAGGATGAGGTTGCGTGGGATTGGCAGGGGTTATGGTAGAATCTCAAACTGAGAGGGAAGACCAGGAGAACTTTCAATCAGATAGCGGTGGGAACGATTTGTAGTGTGACTCTTCACTGGCTGTTGAACGAGGGGACGAAGCGCATTTGTGAATGTCCTGAGATCTGTGATATCGGTTCTTAGCTCAACTCAACAACTCTGAAAATATTTTCACTGTAGAGGGAAAAAAGATCTGGAGACATTACACATCCCTGTCTCACACCCCTCTTAATATGCTAATATTTACATAATTCATTATCAATTCTTATGGCAGCTTGATGTTCCCAATACATGTTCTTTACAAGTCTAAAGTCGTTCCCATCTATATGTAGATCTGCAAGCATCTTTATTATGTTGACATGTCTTACTTTATTGAAAGCCTTTGTGTAGTCAATAAAGCAAAGATATAGATCTTTGTTTACTTCTATAGAACGTTCAATTACTGTTCTCAGCTTATGCTCAGCATTTACTGTACCCTTGCCTTCTACAAACCCACATTGTTCTTCTATTTCAGGTTGTATTTTCTTCTTACCTCTTTGCATGATAATTCTTAACAAAATCTTCGTGATGTGACTCATTATACTAAATATATGATGTTTATCACATTCCAAGTCTCCTGATTGATTTGGGATTGCAATGAATACATAATAATTGCAATAAACACATAATTCAGAGGTATATCTCCAGTAGCATATATTGTGTTCAGCAGCCTGATGACTTGATCTATTCCACATTCTTCTAAAGCATTAATCATTTCTGTTGTGATGTTGTCTGAACAGGGGGTCTTGCCAGTTTCCGTATGGTTAAGAACATTCCGAACCACATTACATTATCCATAACGTTGTTACTGTCCACCGGTCAATGCATGACACCGACATTCAAAACAGTGTATACCTTTGGTGAATTTATTCACAGAATCCACAAACAATATGTTGCACGATTTCTTGCCTGGCATATTTTGCTGCATCTCGTCAAGTGCATACTGCAGAGTTATATATCATATGGAATGGGGGGAAAAAACGACTTAATACTTTGAATGAAAGACTTGAAACCCATGATCGCAGGTATTGTTCGAATGTGGACATGTGATGTCCCCACGGTAATTTCAGGTTTATAACGAACTCTTTCTGTTTGCATAAAGCTGGCTCAACCGACTAATTGTTAAGGCCGCACTATATCTGAGCAATCGTTTACTGTTTGTCGAATACAGTATACGAAACGCTTTTCCCTTATTAACTTTATGACCGTAGTTTCTGAGTTGTTGAGAAATCGCCACGGCGGACGTTTTATAGTTTCTCGACTGCACACGGAGTCCTGAAAATTGATTAACTATCTTTTCTACTCACACTTGCGTATGTTTGGTTAATTGATTTGCTGTCTTTCCGTTCTACCCATGTAAGTTGCTTGACGCTTGCACTGGAATTGGCAGTTGCTGTTTTATTCTATGTACGGAAACAATAGTTCTTTCACAGATGGAATAGGTATCGGGGTGGTTTTATATTTGACAATTGGTTTAGCAGCAAACAAAAATGTTTGACTTACTGCTGTTTTAAATTGATAGTGTATTCGTTTCATTACATAGCTTAAAAAAGTGGTACAGCATTCCCTCGAATGGTTAGCTGGAAAAAAAAAAACACTTGACGTTTGGGAACTGATAATTTTGTGGGGTGTCGGTTTGGGTGTCTGGCAGTGTCGCTTAATGAAGACGGCTGGATAACCATTAGATTAAAGGTGTTAAAGGTGTACAGTACACTTTAGTGTGTCATCGGAACAAATCTCCTAGCTCGATTAAACAGTGTCCTTACCAGACCATTCTTATATTGGATAGGTGCATAGCTATTTAAATGCAGGTCATTACCTGACATGTGACATATATTAAGTATTTTCTATAGTCACATTTTTAAAGGTATGCGTTTCTTGTTTCTGTTTTTATCACCCACAGAAATATCATTAATAGATTAGCCTAAAGGACTGTTACAGAAGGCATCCATTCCAGCGGCAGACATGAAGCCTTCATACGTCATTGTGCACTTGTTCCGTGCTCTTCTGTTGGATGGAGACGACCTCTTGCTTATTGGAATTCCCTTGCTCATATATCTATACTATCGTTTTTTCCTGAAGCCTTTGGAGCCAGTAGCTGTGGATTTCGAAAGTCCTTGTGTCTGTGGGAAATGTAAAGAGAAGGTCTCACGTAAATGTTGTGATTAATAGGTGAAATTCAAAAATTCCTCACTTATTTTGAAATAAAATATTTTCACCCACAGAAATATCATTAATAGATTAGCCTAAAGGACCGTTACAGAAGGCATCCTTTCCAGCGGTAGACATGAAGCCTTCATACGTCATTGTGCAATTGTTACGTGATCTTCTGTTGGATGGAGACGATCTCTTGCTTATTGGAATTCCCTTGGCCATGTATCTATACTATCGTTTTTTCTTGAAGCCTTGGAACCAGTAGCTGTGGATTTCGAAAGTGCTTCTGTCTGTGGGAAATGTAAAGAGAAGGTCTTGCGTAAATGTTGTGATTAACAGGTGAAATTCAAAATGCCCTCACTTATTTTCAAATAAAAGATATTTTGCATTTTGCATTTGTTTGATTTGTTTTGATACAAGAGCTATTTTCATAATCACTATCATCATTCATTATTATAGTTATCATCTTCCAATTTTCCCGCCAACTCTTGTGGGGAGGATGGGTGGGACTGAATAGTGTCATTCCGTGTCACACCAATGCATTCTCTTCTCAGGCGTCCTCTTGCTCTCGTATCAGATCTTCTATGGTGTGGCACCAGTGCTGCTAACTGCCCAATCGGTTCACAATGTGGAAAAACACGTCAATGCCTCTTTGGGATTAGTTTATTTTTCTCCTTAAGCGCCAAACAGCGCACCATACGTTCATTGCTCGCTCCTTACATCGCATTGCTCATTTTAATTCTCTTTCTCTCCGCCCCAGACAGGGTATTTAATGTGTGCACCATTAGCAGTTAACATAACCATTGTTTGAGACAGTAAGAGGCTTAAAAACGCTTTCTTGGCCAGGGATCAATTAATTAGAAGTGATTGGGTTCATAAAACAGCTTGAGCCAGAGAAATCAGGAAACGAAATACGCAACCCTATCTCTGCAAAAAGATGCAAAAAAGAAAACACCATAAAGGCCCCAATTATAATACGTCGACAGATTGACAAGTTGATCGAACACATTTCTCTACATATCGCATCTCATTGAGCCAGATATTTATCGAAAGTGAAGCCGTGCCGGGTGTAGGTGACACTCGTCTGACGGCCCTTTGGACTTAGGTTGGGCACCACATCATCATCATCATCATCATCATCATCATCATCATCATCTTCCACTTCTGCCGTCAAGCGTCGTGGGGAGGAATAATTTGCGTTCCAGTGCCCGGTGGACGGCACTGGATAGTGTCATTCCGTGAGGTTGTACAATGTCTCTGATGTCGTCAATCCATTTTCTTCTTGGACGTCCTCGTGGTCTCGTCGCAGATGATCTTTGATGTAAGGCCAGTGATGGTAGTTGTTGATGTTGCATTCTAATGACATGGCCAAACCACTTGATCTTCTGTCTGTCAATAAATGTGGCACAAGGTGTTGATCCCACAGTCCGATAATACTAATATGGAATGCAGTTCAAATAAAATTATGAAATTTATGAAAGTTTAGGGTTAGTATCTACTAAATAGGACTACATGTACAAAGAGACATGTAAAACAACAGAATTTATTAATTTTAATATTCAAGAGTATTTTATTAAAATAAAGTTCAATCTAAATATGACAATTCAGTGTCATTCTGACACTCTCATTCTTTTTCAGAGTCACTCTGCTCATTCAGTACATTATCAATTTCCTGCTGATCGACTGTTTCTAATAATTAAGTTAATCCAGGTAATCCCTGAACCATTTCCACAATTTTCGTCTGACATGCAAATCTGATATACACAGAGTTTATAACGAGAGCTGGTAACATCGGTTTTCGTTACTTACTCAACAAAAATCCAGCTGCACTAAATAAGTGCTCTACTACCGCTGAGGACACTGGTATTGCCAAGACAACTTTCGCACTTGCTGTTAGCAGTGGAAAACTATGTTCATTTTTCTAATAATTTAATGGTTGTGAAGTTGGTTGCCGTAATTTTTTAAACATGGTGACTTCACCCTCAAGGCATTTGTTTCTGGGGTCATCAAACTTAAATGTTTTGTTTGGTGGAGGATCAAAAAATGAGTGAAAATCACTTTTCGGCTTTTGTTCTACAACTCCTGCTACTTCACATACAGCAGATGATTCAGAAAATGATTTAAATCGTTGTTGAATGAAATAACAGTTGGAACAACAGACTTAGAAAAAGCGATCCAATCACTGGCCCATTTATTGGTGTCCACATTCCCTTTCTTCTTAGAAACAACTGACTTAACCATGTCTTATATTTTGGCTTTGATGTCAACTCCAGTAAGGAATGCTGCAGTAACTTCCAAAGAACTGCCACAATATGGCCAAAGTTTTTCTCCAATAATTTTCTGAAAGTTCTGACAATATTTCTTCACCATGCTGCTGGAAGTTTCTTCGTCAATATCAACAATAACTTTGTACAACTGTTAGTCTAGGAGGAAGTATAACAGCAAAATTAAATGAGATGTAGTACCATCAATTTCTAGTTTGTCAAAACAAGTTTTGAATTTTTCATGTATGTACAGCATTCCTTTAATCTGAACAATATTCGGAATGTGGTTTAAGAATTCTTCATTATCTTCATTAAAGTAGTGCGAGTAATTTTTTTTTTTTTAATGGGCATTGGAACGTTGGTAATATGATCGCATGCGCGCATTTATTAATTTATCCGGTGTCCCACCACGGGATAAAGAATTGATACAAGTATATAAAGAAAAAAAGAAGGATAAAAGGCTTTAAAAAGGTTTTTTAAAAAGTTGCCATGATATGGCTACTGTCCCATGTGACCCATGGGAAATACAAATCTTTGCCTGCTATTACTACTACAACTTCTACTACTACTACTACTACTACTACTACTACTACTACTACTACTACTACTACTACTACTACCTACTACTACTACTACGACTACTACTACTACTACTACTACTACTACTACTACTATTACTACTACTACTACTAATACTGCTGCTGCTGCTGCTGCTGCTGCCACTGCTGCTGCTGCTCCTACTACTACTACTACTACTACTACTACTACTACTACTACTACTACTACTACTACCACTACTACTACGACTATTACTACTACTACTACTACACCTTAGCTACAACTATTATTGCTATTGCTCTTGCCCGTAATAATAATAATAATAATAATAATAATAATAATAATAATAATAATAATAATAATCACTGGGTGTAGATAGTAAGGGGCAGTCGATTCCATGGAACCATCCGCTATAATTTTAAAAAAAATTCACTGAGAAAGTCATGATGATCACTTTTACCATGTCAAGAACCCTACACTGGTGCATTTTCAAGAAACTAGTGAAATTGTGACTAGCGCTCGATACAGTAACATGCTACTAAACAAACTGAAGCCCACGATACGATCGAAACTTTGGGTATTTCTTACAGAAGTCGTATTGTTGCTACACGATAACTCCTGCCCTCATATGGCTGAGCACATAGTGGATACACCACGTGCTCTGGAATTTGAGGTCTTGAAACATCCAGATTGCAATCCAGACTTGGCGCCATTGGACTTTCACTTTTTTAGACCTTTGAAAGAACATTTGCGGGGTCAGAGGTTTACGGATGACAACGAAGTAATAGAGACGGTAGAAAACTGGTTTAAGGCCACACCCAAAAAATAATTTCCTAGAAGGAATCATGAAGCTACTGTCCTTGTGGACCAAGTGTGTTCCCAGACAGGGGGAGTATGTTAACAAATAACGCACACAAAACATTTCGAGTTCGCACCACCGTAAGCATGTTATTGGTAAAATTAGTGTTATTTGATGGCTTCTTTGAAACACGTTAAAGAATTCAAATATCTTGTGACCACAGAAGATGGCAGATTGGACAGAGAAATCTAAATCAGATGTCAAAAAGCAAGTGCACTTACCTATCAACTATCACCCATACTATTACTATTGTTCTGCATATCCTTTACAGGACATCGCTGTCAACATCAGCATCTTTCAGCTGATTGTTGATTTTTTGGCAAGATTACGCTCAGTAGTTTGCCATTGCTTTCTGAGCGGCCGGCTCACATACCCCGTAAGTTACCGACGAGGAGAGAACCGCTTCCAATTCTCGCGCAACGTCACGTTACTTACGAGAGTATACGAGATTACGGAGAAAGTGGTGTAACCTCTAGACCACAGAGACCGGCATCACCCATACTGAAACATTTAAATATACCCATGACCACTAAACGACAGATAATAAACAGCATATTCACACCAGCCCTATGCTACCAATCTCAAACTTAGAAACTATCCAAATCACACTTTCGCAAAATCAACACCTGCGAGATGAGATACCTGAGGAGAGCTGCAAAATTAACACTCCAAGACCGAGTAAGAAATGTTATTATCAGACAGACTGTGGGATCAACACTTTGTGCCACATTTATTGAAAGACAGAAGTCAAGTGGTTTGGCCATGTCGTTAGAATGCATCACGATCAACTACCATCACTGGCCTTACATCAAAGATCATCTGCGACGAGAACAAAAGGACACATGAGAAGAAAATGGATTGACGACATCAAAGACATTGTACAATCACACGGAATGACACTATCCAATGACATCCATCGGGCTCTGTCGCGACAATTATTCCTCCCCACGACGCTTGACGGCAAAAGTGGAAGATGATGATGATGATGATGATGATGATGATGATGATGATGATGATGATGATGATGATGATGATGATGATGATGATGATGATGAATGGCTTCCCCTCGTATATGTATATATTAGCTTATATTATATACTACAAACAAAAAACAAAAACTGTATATGAAAATGCAACATCATTGTGAAGTGAACAAATCTGAAGCAAATAAATGTATTTAATTACTAGCTGACCCGGCCCGGCTTCGCCCAGTCCCTGGTGGGGAGCATCTCATTTAATTCATATAACTAGTCATATAAGTTCTCGTTCCCGTTACCGACTATCTGTCTGTCTGTCTGTCTGTCTGTCTGTGTCTGTCTGTCTCTCTGTTTGTCTATCTATCTATCCATCTCTGTCTGTCTGTCTGTCTGTCTAATAGACCCATCCCTCTGTCTCTCCCTCCGTCTATCCCTCCCTCCCTCCCTTCCGCCCTGTCTGTCTGTCTATCTATCTATCTATCTATCTATCTATCTATCTATCTATCTACCTATTTATCTATCTATCTATCTATCTATCTATCTATCTATCTATCTATCTGTCTGTCTGTCTGTCTGTCTGTCTGTCTGTCTGTCTGCCTGACCCGGCCCGGGTTCGCCCAGTCCCTGGTGTGGAGCATCTCATTTAATTCTGAGTAGGTAAGAATCCGCTCTGCCTTCAAAACGTTGACGTGAAGATTTTCTTCCTGCAGCTGCTTCTGTATTTGTTGATCAGTAAGCTCCATTTTTAGCTGCTTGACCACCCATCTGACTGTGTTTGAATCAGTGTTTCTGATTCTGGTGTCTTGGTCCTCCTTCCTCTCACAAGTTTTTGTGTTCGTCTGTGGGTAGTCGTCGCTCTTCTTATTGGTAGTTTCATTGACTGTAGGTTCAGATACTTTATTACAGCTTGCATGCAGACTCTCCAAAGGCAGGTTCGTCTTCTTGATAGTCTGGTCGGTTTTCTCACTATGCATCTTGGAAGCTGCTTGTTTCTTTGTGCTATTACGACGTGCCATTTCCCCCCGCTGCTTGAAATGTGTAAGGCGTCTTGGCTTGATAGCGCTGAGAAGTGCTGTCAAGCGAATCGTGTCGATATGGTGGCGGAAAACACTAAAGATGCGATGATATTGTTCAACATCTTTTAGATAACTTCTTAAGTATAGAAAGATGAGTTACAATGTTATGCATTATGCATTATTTTTATGTAAACTTTGAAAATGCCTTAAAGATTGTATCATTATTTATTATAACTCATATGCCGGTAAATAACTATAGACAAAGAGTTTATAAATCTTTGAAAACGATACAACAATATGACTATAAGTTATACAACAATGTTATTAAAAGTTATGCCCCTTGAAATAACTTTTTCTAGAGTTAAGTCCCTTCGCTATATATAAATTTTAATGAAAAATGAAAAATGAAATAATACTGAGTAAGCAGGCGATTTCACACTAAAAAAATATCACAGTTGGCAGCTCTGGAATGAAAGGAAGACGTGTAGAAAATTTCATCTCAATCGGATGGGCCGTTAGCGAAAAAATAAAGGACATACATATTTACATACACTTTGTTTTATATATATAGATTCGGGTTATTTAAAAAATAAAAAAAATAAAAAAACAGCAGGTTGAAGATGCACAAAGGACGTAAAATCTAGAATAACACAATTAAAGGTAGCATTTCGCAAGATGAAGATTATTCTCTGCAAATCATCATTATCAATCAAGGATAGGAACAGTTTTTAAAGGTTATAGTAAGACCATCCTGATATAATGAAAAAATTATGGACAATAAGCAGATAAATGAGGAAGTATTTGAAACCTGTGGAGATGGGGTTTATAGAAGTATGAAGAGAACACCTGGGACGGATGAAAAGAGCAATGAAGATATCTCGAAAGAAGTGAACTCACAAAAAGAACTGGTTACACCAGAAGAAGACGGTACACACTCTACGGGTAATGTCACGAGAAAGGGAAAGTTGTAGTATGTCAACACAACCGGAAAGTTAGAGGGAAAGAAAGGCAGGGGATGACAAAGAGATCAGATGCTGGACAGTTTGACATCAAGATATGGAGAAACGTCAGTATAAGAAATTATTTAGATATTGAAGACAGAGGGCTGTGGAAGACAAGTTCATTAACGCCATACTACATGGACTAAGAAGAAGAAATGTGTATGCTAATGTGTGTGTGAGAGTATTTGAGAGAGTGAGTGTGTGTGTGTGTGTGAGTGTGTGTGTCTGTGTGTGTATAAATATATATATATATATATATATATATATATATATATATATATATATATATATATATATATATATATATATATATACTTATATATATGGAAGATACTTATAATATAGTAACATATAAAGGCAGGAAATCAGACCCCTTCCAAATAATATCTGGCTTGAAACAGGGTGATGCACTATCGCCGCTACTCTTCAATCTGGCTCTAGAGAAAGTTGTAAGGAAGATAAAGGAGGAATGTGATATTGGAGGAACATCCAAGCTGCTTGGTTATGCAGATGATATAGATATTATAGGGCAAAGTGAACAAAAGACATTGGAAATATTGACTCACTTAAAGGAAAAAGCCCAAACAGATGGGGCTGGTTATCAACCAAGATAAGACAGAATATATGGTAATTTCAAGAGACGGAATGGCTAAAAACTCTGGCCACATACAAATAGACAGTATTAATATGACCATTAAAAGAACGGAAGCATACAAATACCTGGGTACAATCTTCAACTGCTCCAACATCATAAGGGAAGAAATCATCATCATCATAAGGCGCTATCTCGTAACACCAAAATCACAATATACAAAACACTGATCAGACCAGTTGTGCTGTATGGCTCTGAAACCTGGAGTACAACGAAAGGAGACGAAGCCTTGTTACAAACCTTTGAGAACACAATTTTAAGACGCATCTTTGGACCCATTAGGGATACACAAAGTGGAGAGTGGAAAAGAAGAAGTAACAAAGACATTTATGATCGTTTAAGTCCCCGCTAATCACTGGTATCATGAAGGCTAATAGACTACAATGGCTGGGGCATATAGAAAGAATGGAAGATAATAGGGAAACAAAACTCGCTTACACTCAGGAAATAAATGACCGTAGACCCCGTGGTAGACCAAGAAGACGGTGGAGAGATAATACATGTACAGACCTACAAGCACTTGGAATCAACGACTGGCAAGAGAAGGTCCACCAGAGAGACGAATGGAGACGGATTGTATTTGCAGCAAAGAACCTCAATAGCTCGGAAAGCTGAAGAACAAGAAGAAGAAGAATATATATACTTGTGTGTATGTGGTACTAAACAAACAAATTTAACATTAACAAACGATGACGTTTTTCAAAGTCCTGCCAATTCTATATGACAATACTTACGCGATTTGTAACAGAAATATCAAACGTCACCTGTTTCTATGACATCAGTTATATGTGAGCAGTTTACAGAGTATATATGCGACTTGTTGGGAAACACATTTTATGTCTATAGTCTCTGGATGATTTGTTTACGGCATACGTTAGATGGCTCTTTTGTTCATACCAGGGAGTGTGTGAGTTGATCTCAATTAGATTAATGCATGCATTACTAACAAGTGGTTCTGTTTTATTGACCCAACCTCAGGAAGATAAATAGCATGGCACATATACAGTATCGATTAATTAAACATATTGCTATAGTTGCCAATCTAGTATTTCCATGCACCTACACATTAAACTGCCGGTCTCCCTGGCAAAGGTGTTAACTACTTTCTCCGTAATCCCGTCTATCCAAGTGGGGAACACAGCTGCGCGAGATTCGATAGCGGATCGCGTTGCGTTGGTTACTTACGGGGGTGTATGAGCCTGTCGCTCAGAAAGCAATGGCAAACAACTGAGCGTAATCTTGCCAAGAACATCAACAGAAGCTGAAAAATGCTGATGTTTACTGCAACGTCCTGTAAGGGATATGCAACTTTACAAAAAAAAATTCATTAAACTGCATATTGCTATTATAAACACTTGTGCTTGCTTGCTTGCTTGTGTTCGTTGGCTTGAGCTCCAACGCGAAGTCCTGTATGTCGGATGAAGGCATCCTGTTGTCCAACAACAGTGTGATGTCATACAGGACTTGAGGTTTGCGTGAGTATCTGTTGTCCCATGTCTGGCTTATTGGTGTGCAGACTGGTGGTTCCTCGCCGTACAGGCAGACACTCTCCGACTTCGGAGGAATCGGCGATCTTACTGACCTCAGCCAGGACCCCGAAGGGACCTGTTGCCCAGGACGCTCCACGAGGACGCGTCAATAGGTCTTGGCCAGTATATAACCCGTCCCTGGTGCCTTGGAAACACCTCTGCGTCCCATAAACACTTGTTCATCATCACCTATATCACTGATGTTGTTATTATTATGCGGGCATGTGAGCCACGGCAGCGAATTGGCTAGCTCATGAGCTTACCTGCTCGGGAGTCAATCCAATCTCCCTGGAGACGAGGCATGTTTCTAGCTTTATCTGGCTGCCAGCTCGACCCCCAGCCAAGCATGTGTAGTAAGACATGTTCTGGGAAGTACAGACGCAGACGGTGATATTTGAGAGTCCCGATGGGTTTATTAAAAAAAGGTTCCAGCAAGGAAAACCCAATATGTCACATCGAGTAGAAAAGGGTCCTTTATGTCCCCCCCCCCCCTCTCACCCCAAGTGAATGCAGGAGCGTGGAGGTGTGGGTGGGGTGGGGATGGGGGGGGGTGTAAATAACAAAAAGAAACAGACAGATGAAAATTTTTACAAATGTGTGCAGACCATACTTACGGAGAACGCAAGGGCAACTTTTAGATCATGCCCTTTCAATTAAAAACACCGCAAAACCTTCGAAAACTGACTTATCTTGTTGATACAGTTTTATGTAACTACAGAAAATTGTTCTTCTTTTACTTCCCCACCCGTCCAGCTGGCACGCCTTTCCTGGTTCTATAGAGCAGTTATCTTCTACCCTGTCTCTTTCTTGGCTGTTCCGCGGTGATGCACTATGTATGCTATTGTCTTCGGTATCTGGGTTTACCACGTTGTGGCAGAGCCTCCTGAGCCATGTGTTGTGCACCTATCTGGATATCACCATTCATTCCTTCGTCAGGTGGCGGTAGGTGTCTCATGCGCATGCGTATCGCATAAACAAAATGGCGACTGTACTTACGGGGTGTACAACCAAAGAGCAACGTGCTGTTGTGGGTGTTGTGTGCGAAAGGACTGCCTGCAAAGGACATTCATAAGGAAATGCTTCCTGTTTATGCTGACAAATGTTTGTCCCGTAAAGCGGTGCACCCATCAGTCATCCATCATGTGCCATGCCGGAAAGCGTGGGCGGTCACGACTCGCCATTTCACAAGATCACCAGAGTCGTGGATCAGCTCAGTGTTCCTGTCTCGACAATGCCATGTGGCCAAGTCATCAAGGTTTTTACTTCTCGGTCTTCCCCAGGTCTGTTCCCTTTGATCTTGCCAGTTGTCACCAAGTTCTCCAATTCACTTCTCCTCATATCATGTCCAAATAATTTTGACTGTCTACGTCTAATTTCTCTAATCAGTTTACGATTTTCATTTGTTTCCTGTAGTACTTGGTCATCGGTTTTTCTGTCTGTCCATGGTATTCGTTGCATTCTCCTCAGAAACCACATTTCTACAGCCATCAGCTGTTTTCAGCTTGACTGCTCATTGTCCACGTTTCACATCCATACAAAAGTACAGGCTCAATGTAGCACCTCAACACTCTTTTTCTCGTTTCAATTGGCTTTCTTTTATTGGTTAGTATGTTTTTCATCTTGCCAAAGGCTACCTTCGCAATGGCGATTCTTGTTCTAATCTCTTCAAGGCAACTTCCATCAGATGTTATGACTGTTCCGAGATAATTTTACCGATTCACTTGTTGAAGAATAATCTCATTTACTTGTATATTACATTGTTGTATTTCTTTCTTCCCAGTGACGACTATAATCTGTGTCTTTTTACAATTTAATTCTAACCCCAGCTGTTCACTTTGTGCAACAACCGCATTTACTAATTGTTGCAGATCCTGCAATCAATACTGTATCATCTGCATATCAAATGTTATTGATGTTTCGTCTTCCAATGATGATTCCATGTATATCTTCTACATTTCTGAAAATATTTTCACAGTATATAAAGCGGTGCATAGCTGGGTAGAAAAGTTTTCTCAGGGACGCTCTAAAATTGTTGATGAAATCCGATCTGGTCGTCCTGTTGAGATTGCAACAGAAGCATCCGTGCAGCCTGTAGAGATGATTAGAGGTGACAGGCGAGTAACGATAGACTCTATAGCATCGGCAAGAGGGTGCTCACATGGTTCAGCATACAGCATAATGCATGATCGATTGAAATTTAAGAAAGTATGCTCAAGGTGGGTAGCCAGACAATTGAAGGAGGAACACAAAATGAACCGATTTGGCATGTCCTTGCATCATCTCTGTCGATACGAAGATGAAGGAGAAGACATGCTGAACAGGATTGTTACTGGGGACGAATCATGGGTGCATCGCTACCAGCCCGAATAAAAGTGTGCTTCAACGCAATGGAAACATCATTCTTCGCATTGTGTCCAAGAATTCAAGGTTACGCCATCAGCAGGGAAGATTATGGTGAGAGTGTTCTGCGATTGTTAAGGAGTGCTTTTAACCAATTTCAAGAAGAAAGATGACAATGTGAATTCTGAATCGTACTGTGAAGTCCTATCGATGCTTCATGATGCAATTCGAAGAAAACGTCCAGATCTACTGACTAGAGGAGTGTTGCTTCTTCATGACAATGCCTGACTACATACGGCTCGATTAACCAAATAAGGTGGGAAGTTCTGGAACATCCGCCTTACAGCATCGACTTTACCCCTAGCGATTTCCACCATTTTGGTCCACTGAAAACCCACCTTGGCGGGAGACATTTCGCGAATGAAGCCAAAGTTGAATGTGAAGTGAAAACGTGGTTTAGAAAACAGAGGATGCAGTTCTATGCAGCCGGTTTGGGGGGACTGATAAAACGATGGGCTAAGTGCATCAATGTTGGTGAAAATTATGTTGAGAAATAAAGGGACAATGTATGTATAAAAATAAACTGGTTTCAAGTTGTTATAATGTTTAGTTATTTTTCTACAGCCATTTGTGACTTACTTATTGACTTCCCCTCTCGTGTATGTATATATTCATGATTTATTTCTCACTCAATATATCGAATGATAGATAAACAGCACCGTAGCTGGCATCTACTCACCCACAGTATATCCATCACTCGTGCTGTCTCTATTACCCGTCCATCTATGATTTCCACACGGGATTAGCATTCACACACAGCAAGAGAGACGTTTGGTACAACTTTTTTTCTTTTTTTTTTCATATGCCTTGCAGGACGTTGCAGTCAACACCTGCAGTTTTCAGCTGCTGTTGATGTACTAGGCAAGTTTTACGTTCAGTAGTTTGCCATTGCTTTCTGAACGATTGGCTCACATACCCCCGTAAGTTATCAGCACGGCGCGAACCGCTGCCGATTCTTGCAGCTGCTGATTTCCCCACGTGGATATACGGGATTACGAACAATGTCGTTAAACCCTTGGCCAGGGAGACCTAAGACTACTTAGTACAACACAATATAATAATAATCCTTCGCTGTGCCACCTCACATTATGTGAAATAGTCACATACAACCCCAAGTTCACAATTCGTAAGTGGGTTTGAATCCACGTCCTATAACAATCAACCTTTCTGACTTTATTGTATGTGGAACAGTATGATTGAAGCTGCGTATCTCGAGAATCTTACTTTACACGGCCTATGTGGAAATAAAGAGGGCAATTATGAACAAATAAAGCTAGGAGTACGACAGGGGTGTGTCTTATCACCGGGTCTCTTCTCCCTCTATAGCGAAGTAATAATGAGAGAGATCAAAGAGAAGCCAGGAATACTAATAAGAGGTTATAATGTAAACAAGATACGCAATGCAGATGACACAGTATTGGTGGCGGATAATGCAAATGATCTACAACAATTATTGGACATTGTAATTACAGAGATTGCAAAGAAAGGACTCTCCTTCGATATCAAGAAAACAGCAACAATGGTGATATCAAAGAAAAAGGTCACACCAAAATGTGAAATGGAAATAGAAGGAAAAATTCTTAACCAAGTAGATAATTTTAAATACCTAGGGGCATTTATAACATCAGGTGGAAGATATACAACATAGATTAAGAGGAGAATAGGGCAAAACAAAAGCTGCATTTGAGACAATGAAGAGTATCTTATACAGTAAGTAACTATCACTGAATGTAAGAAAGAGAGTGCTGAAGTGCTATATAGAACCTGTTTGTTGTATGGTAGTGAATCTTGGAATATAAATGAACAAATTAGGAAGAACTTTGAAGCAACACAGATGTGGTTCCTGAGACGAATGTTGCGAATTCCTTGGACTACCAAAGTAACTAACAACGATTACCTGAAAGAGACTAATGAAACTAGAACATTATATACAACAATAAGAAAAAGACAAACAGCTTTCTTTGTTCATGTGATGAGAAGAGAGGCATTGGAGAATATCGTGATAACTGGCAAGATCTAGGGAAAGAAAGGCAGAGACATACCAAGAGAAATGATGCTGGATGGATTGATTCTGTGGCATGGAAGAATATCATCAGCAGAGTTGATCCAGAAAACCAAAAACAAGTATATGTTGAGTGTCATTAACACATACGTCAGCTGGCATGGCACTTGATGATGATGATTATGATGATGATGATGATGATGATGATGATGATGATGATGATGATGATGATGATGATGATGATGATGATGATTATGTGGAAGACTATAGTTGTTATACTCCTCGCCCTACTTTTTATTTATCTACGTAAGATCACTTACACTTAAGTACTTCCTAAGTCATACATAAAGCAACACTGTATCCACCATCTCTTGGGGATGCCTTCCGCTATGCTATTATAA
The DNA here is from genome assembly GCA_963921405.1 of Cepaea hortensis. NCBI lineage: Eukaryota > Metazoa > Mollusca > Gastropoda > Stylommatophora > Helicidae > Cepaea > Cepaea hortensis. Next base: position 92,222,988 of record OY992881.1, on the reverse strand, counting down.
AAATCCTATGTAGGTGCACATCATGGCTCTTGATATTGCCATGACTAACCTGTACTGGTTGCGTTGTGGATACATTCCCTGAGATATTTCTACCTAGGTTCATACTCGGCACACCATCATATCTTCACTTTCTCTACTTTTCCCACTCTTGTATCTGTTTCCTGTGTGTTTTCTTGTGTTTGTTTGCTATTAAAGGCTTCGCGCTGCTACATCCTTTGTTTTCCGTAATTTTATTGTACACAGTTAAATTCGTGTTTTTATATTGTCTATGACAGTTTACCCAATTTTATTCATATCAGTCCAATTGATAACACGGTTGTCCAGTAAATCCACCTCTATTGAAACGCCTGCTCTCATTGAATACAAGGGAATTCCCTTCTGACACGGCATTCTTAACCAAATAAACCAACAGTTATCGATTGATGGACATGTTTGTTTGATTTGTTCTTACATATGGACAAACCAGAGAGCTTCAATTCACCAGTGAGTTGGGTCGGGATTCATTAGAGATAGAAACATCGCCATTACATCACTTGCCCTGAATCACGGTAGCATCAGCGAAGCGATATTTGTGAATGGTTTTTAACGTGTTTTGAGTAGTGCATGATATTCATGTATTTGCGATATACGCATAATTTCAGTATATTATATTGAAACCAACGTGAAGTGTACAGCGATTTTTGCTACATTAAATACACAGGCTAAGTGTTTTAAGTTCGGCGTTTAAATGTTTTAGTAGTAAGGATAATGTGATGGAAATTCTTCTTTGCATGTGTTTCGTTTCATTTGAGCGTTTGTTTGTTTTTCAGGCATTAACCTTTCACACTACATGGAAATCCCAATATTATATTTATTTCCATTAGGGATTGTTTCCAGCGAAGACACTAGGCTAAACTTTGAAAGAAAAACAAACTGGTTTTCCTTCATTATCATCATGTGCCATACCGATAAGCGTAGGAGGTCATATTTCGCCATCTCATATGATCACTAGAGTCGTGGATCAGCTTTGTGTTCTTGTCTCGACCATACCACATGGCCAAACCACCCGGGTATTTACTTCTCTGTCTTTTCCCCCTCAATTTTGTCAGTTGTTATCAAGTTCTCCAATTTATTTCTTCTCATGTGTCCAATTAATTGTGACTGTCTCCGTCTAATTTCTCTAATCCGTTTACGGTATTCATTTGTTTCTTGTAGAACTTGGTCATTGGTTTTTCTGTCTGTCAATGGTTTCTTTGCATTTCCCTCAGTAACAATATTTCCACAGCCATTAGACGTTTTTCAGCTTCTCTGCTCATTATCCACGCTTCACGTCCATACAAAAGAACAGGACTTCAACACCTTTTTTCTCGTTACAAATGACACCTTTGGTTTTCCATCAGAAATAGTTTGTGAAAAAATTAAATTATAAAATGTTACGTACTAAATGTATATCGGAGCTTTGATTGCCAATATATGATTGATTTATTGATTAACTGGTTGTTTTAAGAACCGACATCACAGCAATCGGGGCATTCCCTTAAGCGCTCCGTCCCCATCCTCAGCAGCCAGCGAAGAGTTCCAACACCAATAGTTCCAGTATTGCCAGCATAAAGTTCATTCACCTCAGCTTATGCACTGTGACTTATCATGGCGACAATTGAAGCATCACAGACCAGTTCATGTCCTACCGTAGAAGGTTCTGCTGACGTCCATAATCAGACCATCGATAACACCACAGACTTCATCTCCAGCAGAGGATCGTCTGGATGGGCTGCCCTTTTCAAAGACCCATTTGAAGCGTGCTTAGTCTGTGTCCAGTTTCTGCTGTGTTTAACCATTTATGTCGGCAACTCCTTAACACTTTCTGCCATGTCATTCGACAAGAAACTGAAGAAAAACATGCAGGTAACTTGTGCATTCATTCATTAAGTGTCATGCCGAAAAGCGGGGGAATTCATGTCTTGCCATCTCTTACGATCACCTATGTAGTGGATAGGCTCATTGTGTTCTTGTCTCGACTAAGCGATGTGGCCAAGCCATACACATGACGAAACATGATTGTCTTGGCATAAATAAAGAAGGTAGTTTGCCATTGCTTTCCTTCTTAGCAGTGATCATACTTGTCGATGACCGTAGCAATTTATTTATAACACGTGTTTAAATTCACTATGCTATACATTAACGTGATTTCATCATTGCTTTGTACATACTGATATTGATATGTTCACATATCGGAAAAATTCATAGAATGTAATGTACCGAGAATAAGGTGAATATTGAAATTTTACTAAATTGAGAAAACAATTGGCTTATAAACATATCATATATGGGGAAACATGAACACTTTGACCTTATTAAACCTGGAGAGAACAGTGATAGAAGCCTTTATTCCTGGAAGAATTGGGAAGGCTCGACCAGTTCGAAGAAGGTGAAGCACATTACAGAAACCTAGGGCATGGGGGGGGGGGGGTGCACGAAGCGTGAGAAAAAGAACGTGAGATAGAAAGGCTTGTCAAAGCACCATGATCATTCTTTCTATAGAGTATTTCTACCAGGGGAATGAACATGCTGACAGACTGGCAGGGAATGCACCTCTCGGTGGGTGATTACCTGTGGACAAGGCAGAGGTGGTCGGACGTCTGAGAGACCAGGTGGAGACAGCGATGGAACATACTGAGCACCCGTATGTGGAGAGAATAATATGGTGTGGGTTCGTCAAGAGCTCTGGGCGGTTCTCAAAACTGTGAGGGAAGACCAGGAGAGCGTTCAATCAGATGGCGGTTGGAACCATTAGCAGTATGATTTTTCGCTAGCTTGTTAAACGTGGAAACGGGGCGCGTGTGGGAATGTCTTGAGTACAGTGATGTCGTTTCTTAGCTCAACTCAACTCCTATGTCTACATTTCAGAACAAGTATATTATGTCCCTGGCCGCGGCTGATCAAGTCACAGGGCTTAACTTGTTGCAACTGCTACTGAAGAATTACTCCGAAGCAGATGGTGCATGGTTGTCAGTAAGATTTTTTTTTTTTTTTCAGTTCTTTTTTTCTGTTAATATTCTTCTTCTTCTTCTTCTTCTTCTTCTTCTTCTTCTTCTTCTTCTTCTTCTTCTTCTTCTTCTTCTTCTTCTTCTTCTTCTTCTTCTTCTTCTTCTTCTTCTTCTTCTTCTTCTTCTTCTTCTTCTTCTTCTTCTTCTTCTTCTTCTTCGTCTTCTTCTTCTTCGTCTTCTTCGTCTTCTTCTTCTTCTTCTTCTTCTTCTTCTTCTTCTTCTTCTTCTTCTTCTTCTTCTTCTTCTTCTTCTTCTTCTTCTTCTTCTTCTTCTTCTTCTTCTTCTTCTTCTTCTTCTTCTTCTTCTTCTTCTTCTCCTTCTTCTTCTTCTTCAGCGTTCCGAGCCATTGAGGTTCTTTGCTGCAGATACAATCCGTCTCCATTCGTCTCTCTGGTTGACCTTCTCTTGCCAGTCGTTGATTCCAAGTGCGTGTAGGTCTGTATATATATTATCTCTCCACCGTCTTCTTGGTCTACCTCGGGGTCTACGGACATTTATTTCCTGAGTGTAAGCGAGTTTTGTTTCCCTATTATCTTCCATTCTTTCTATATGCCCCAGCCATTGTAGTCTATTAGCCTTCATGATACTAGTGATAAGCGGGGACTTAAACAGATCATAAATGTCTTTGTTACTTCTTTTTCACTCTCCACTTTGTGTATCCCTAATGGGTCCAAAGATGCGTCTTAAAACTTTGTTCTCAAAGGTTTGTAGCAAGGCTTCGTCTCCTTTCGTTGTACTCCAGGTTGCATCAAATACATACATTTAAAAAAATCAGAAATCAATTATATCAAGATTTTACACATATATTCAACTGTGACTCCTTTTCCACTAATATGATTGAGACTACGGGTAATTTTGCAGCTAATTATCCTACAGATCCTCTGTGGTGGTAAATCTGAAACAGAAAAATTGGTCCGCCCTCACTTGTTTTGAATTGTGGATATGGGTTCCTGCTCCAAGCTGTCGCTGTAATTTATGTTTATCTTGTATCCAGGCTAGTAGAACAGTATAATTTTTGTTGGCTCAAGTTCTCCTATTTTAATAGACTAATAACTATGAATACCTGTCCTTTTGCATAGGGTGAATAGCTGTCTTTTGCGTAGGAAACTCTTTTGCAGGTGAATAGCTGTCTGCATTACTCTATCAAGGGCATCACTCAACACGGTGCTCACTCAACAAGGTGCTACATTCACAAGTGCTGCATTCAACAAGGTGCTGCATTCAACAAGGTGTTGCATTTAACAAGGTGTTGCATTCAAACTAGTCAGGTCTGGATCTATTGGGTACCAAGCCACTATCTGAAAGTTCAGCAATCAACATATATCTAATCATACCATCAATATGATATTAGAAATGCAATGCTGTTAGTAACCAACAAGTTAAATCAGTAAAATTAATTTTGTTCTTTGAGAAAATAAACATAGAAGAAAGATAGTCTTAGTTAGTTAATTAGTTAGTTAGTTAGTTAGTTAGTTAGTTAGTTAGTTAGTTAGTTAGTTAGTTAGTTAGTTAGTTAGTTAGTCGACAGATCATCCTCATTGCACATCGAACCATTCAGTCAATAAGTGCTTGAATCCCCTCCTCAGCAAATCCCGCAGCGTGTAGCGGCTAACGACGGCAGTTCTGTGTTGGTTTATCAATCTTCTTTGGCTTCCTGCGTAGTGTTATTGTTTGGCCACCCCTCTTTTAATTTGCTGTTCTCGCAGTCTGGCCATGGTTGTAGATTCACAGTCATCACTTGGTTCACGCAAGAGTCTTACTTCTCGTAGAGCATTCAGAATGTCAGCCTGGTCCATGGCGCGTCCGCCCTCCACAGTAGCATCACCTGCGAGCTTGTCAGCCCGATCATTTTATTGGACTCCCACATGCCCTGGCACGAAGATGAAACTAATCTTTGTCAGCCGAGACCGGTCAAGAGGCAGCAACCATTCTCTTCGGATCGACCCCTCCTCTATCCTCTTGATCATGTTCATTGAGTCGCTAAGGAAACATGCCCTAGTGAATGTCTGTGTTTCGAGCCATGTTATTGCTTTACTCACTACCATGACTTCCATAGTCAGGCTACTTGTGGTTTCAGTGAAAGCACCAGAGTCCTCCTTCACAATTCTCCCTCCGGCCCGAGCTGTAAAGGCCCATGAGCATCTCACATGTCGGACGACCGACCCATCTGTGTAGATGACCGCATCACCGTCTAGCGAATTCTCGAAAATCAACGCTTGTACTTCAGCCTCCACAGCAGCCGGATTTTCTTGTCTGCATTTTCAATCTAGCTGGATGCGAACTGAAAAGGATGTGCAGAAATCTGTTATCACTTGCACCCACTCCTCGTCAGGTTCTAAGTCCTCAAGTGAACACACCTGTTGAAGAATGTCTTCGGCTTGACCCATCCACGACCGTCCTCTTTTTAGCCTGCTGCCCTTCACCTTCATAATTTCACTATGCAGTGGATGTTGTGTGTTTGCGTTAACTCTGAGGTAGGCGCGTGCCCTGCAAACTTGTATTCTCTCTTCAATGGTTGGAAAATCAAGAAGGTAGCGCATCGCTCTGCATGCTGTATCTCTTGCACATCCAAGAATGATGCGCATAGCTTCATTCTGTATCCTTTCCATCCTTTCTATCTGCTTACGGCTGAGAGTCAGGATTGCCATTACATACTCCAAAACAGACTTGACCAGCCCCTCGTACAGAAGACATAGATGGCGCTGCTCACAGTTTGCTGCCGCCATCACCCGCATCGCAGCCAAACCCTGCTTGGCCTTTGTTATCACCTGGTCTATGTGCTCATTATAAGCAAGGCTTCGATCAAACCATATCCCCAGGTAATTCTTTGCCTGCGTTCTTTCAACCGTCTCTGAAAACAGCATTTCAGTTGGTGCTGGAGTGTTGACAATATGATTATTCAACGAGAACCAAGTCACTGTTGCCTTTGTTGGGTTGACCATTGCCCCAGCTTCATCACACCAAGTACTTATGCGTTTGAGTTCGGTTTGTAGTTCCACAGCAACCTGCTCTCTATCCTTACCCTGAAGATACACTAAAACATCATCGGCATATGACAGTGTCCTGCCAGGTCCAGTGATCTGCTCACTGGTGATTCTCACTGTGTAGGCGTTGAACAGTACCGGAGATAATGGTGATCCCTGTGGTAGGCCAGGATATATTGTTGTTGGTTCCGAAGTCCAACTGCAACATCTAAAAAATTACTTTCCGTTGGAAGAGGGCTGCAGCGATCCAACTAAGGAGGAATGGACTTACTTTTAGTTCAAGAAGCTGAAGCATTAAAAAATCCAATGGTACTCTGTTGTATGCGTCCTCAAGATCAATCTCTGCAGCAACGGTTTCAATGCCTGAGTGGAAACCTTCATAGACATCATGGGCAAAGACTGCTGCATTTGTCCAGGTTTCTCTTTTTGGACGGTACCCACCCAGGGTAGGTGGGAAAACACCTTGCCTCTCTAGCTGGCTTGATATTTTCCTGGCAATTACCTTCTCCAGCAGCTTGCCTATTGTATTCTGCATGGTTATAATTCGATATCCCTGAATTTGTTTGTGGTCTTTGTCAGGCTTCGGCAAGGGAATCAGATAGCTGTGTAACCACTCCTCCTTGATGCTAGCACTCTCTATACTGTTGTTGTACATGTCTGCTAGTTTCTCTAGCTCATTGTCGGTACACCTATTGATGTCGTCGTATCTTATGCCATCAGGCCATGGAGCGCTGTTTCTTCATCGTCGAAGTACAGCCTTGATTTCTTTCACTGTTACAGTGTCTTCATCCGAAGTGTTCTGGGCCTTGCACCTGTCTGAGGTGACCTCCTTGGCCAGATTTCGGCCTCCAATGTCTGTCTGGTTGCTCTGCTCTAGATAACGTTCAAAGAGGGCTTTGCCCTTGTCCTCGTCAGTCCTCTGCCAGATGAGATCAGCACCTTGGAAGTCAGAAATGCTCTTATTCTTGACTACACCACTCATGCTTTTATGTAGTCGCCAGAACAATTTCAGTGACTTGTCTGTGCTTACTCTTTGACACACCTCTGCCCATTTTTCGCTTTTAACCATCTTGACCAGTTTATTTTTAAATGGCTTACTTTTGTGTGCATCTCTCTTTCTAAGTGCATGCAGGGACTAGGATGACCAGCTCTGTTCTTCTTGGCATTTTGCCATCTCCTTACAGCACCACGCTTATCCACCCAAGCCTTCTCCAACTCGAATTTCCACCAAGGTGGCTGCTCCCAGCTTTTTTTCCTGCCCTGAAGCTTTCTGCGCTTGTCACGTCTTATTTTACTCACCACATCTTGCCCTGTACTGTCATACTGAAAAGTCTTTACCTTTAGCTTGTGCTACCTGGTTCTGCCTTTCTCCAACAATATGCTGCAAGGGTGGTGGTCGCTGCCGTGGTGTCCTAGGATACCCCATCTACACACTGTAGTGAGTGATGGTGAAACCAGCGCCAGATCAATAGCACTGTCCTCATCGCCTGGACGGCTTGCTGTCCTGGTGACACAGCCACTGTTGATGCAAACCAGGTCAATGGTTTCAAGTGCAGTCTCAAGCTCCTCCCCCTGTGTATTGGAGGAAATGTTTCCCCATGGTCTGCCTTTAGCGTTGAAGTCGCCACAGAAAATAACATTTCTCTCGTGACCTAATATGCCACTTAAGCACTGCCACTTCTGGGCGTCCATGCTCGCATTGCGGGCATAAACATTAACCAACACGAATGGTATAGTGGAATGAACTCTCAACGCCTGTATTTGTATATCGTCACTGTCCCAACTGGACATGTCTAGCTCTGACGCCACCATGCTGTCGCGAACGAAAATCGCCATTCCCAGATGTCGTCTGTTGTAGAAACATTTGAAGCCGGCAATTCGGAGTAGCTGATCGCCAAGTCTCGTCTCCTGGGGTGCTACAATATCGTTCCTGTATACCAGGGTTTCTAAAATAGAGCCCCTTTGTTTTACGCTGGCGCAGTTCCACTACAGAATACGGATATTCCTGAGTCCTAGACGGTGACACTTGAGTCTAAAACGCCTTAAACCACCACGCTTACCTTGCTTCTTTATGCCTGCGCGGCATCCACGCCGCCTCGTTAGGTTGACTGCTGACCGCTCGAAGAACATACGTTGTTCCGCCATGTTGAAAAACCGAATACACGGAAACCACACACGCTGCCAAAAATTCACTCAAGGATTGCTTCGCTCGATGCATGAACTCCGTAGCATCCGCGCAGATCTTGAGTAGAAATTCCTGGTTTTACATCTGGCACACAAATTACACGCAAGAGATGAATAAATCCATCTCCTACGCGAAAAAGTTAACGATCACAAAACAACCCGACCGTCCGTCGCCATCTTGAAACCGGAAGCCATTATCCGAAAGATAGTCTTAGTGTTCTCAAGTAGTTATCACCACATAATTGTTTGCTCTCCGTCCAATCTTCCACTATCAGGTGTTCAAGGTTTAAACTAGCAAATGTGCAGTTTCATCTTCACCTGTGCCTGTCCTTCAGGTCTACAGTTTAAGTAATACCTTGATTGATTTGGAATTATGAAATATGTTGACCATTCTCTTCTGTACCTAGGTTTGTTCTCTACATCTTTTCCCATTGAAAGAAAAAGGTTCTCATACATTAAGAGTTTAAAAATCATTCCCCATTGCATGAGTATTTGCTTATAAACAGGATAAGTACATCATGGTATCCATTTTGGTATAGTATTCAGGATAATTCTTTTCTAATCAAAAGTTTCAAGGCGAGTATATTCCCTCCTCTTCACCGTGTCTATACTAAGATTGGTCTTCATTTATTATCATCATCATGCTCATTATAATCATAATCATCATCATCATTATCATTATATCATTATCTTCATCATCATTATATCATTAGCATCATTATATCATTATCATCATCTTCATTATATCATTATCATCATCATCTTCATTATATCATCATCATCATTATCATTACATTCATCAGGACACTAGCACATATGTTGTAACAGGAGTGATCAATAATAAAAATGGGATTTTGCTTAAGATACAAAACCAGATGCTAGTAGTACGCGTCATATGTAATATGGATTGTGTCTTGCTTAGGGCATAAAACCAGATGGAGGTCCCATGAGTGATATATTATAAAAGTGTTGTCATGCATCGGAGTGCACTAAATGGTTAATTAGTGTTTGGGTTATGCCGAACATGTTCTCTACTGATAGACAGGACATTACACATAAAAGTTGCCTTCTATCATGAGATTGATTGTTAGCTTATACCCTTCTCAGCATGTTTCTTCATTCACTCATTCTCAGACATAATATTCATATGTATGGATGATCATTTCACTCAGTCTTCAGACACAATCATATCTGTATGGTTGACAATCAAGCATATGTATGTGTTTTACACATATTACATTCACATATTCAACCACAATTACATTACAATGAAATCTCATCATTCTACCATCCTTCATCAGAAACTATATTTTCTTGGATGATATTTAGTCATTCGACTGATGTGTTTTTACAGCTGATACAGTCACATCTGTTTAACAATAATGAAATCACACATGAATTCCCACAGACATGCTCTCGGCAATGACATACATTTATGTGATCATTAGACCTAATTATGAGATTCTCAAAGGATACTTCCTCATGTGTAGCAAAGATGAAAATACACATGGATCCCCACATGCTCTCATAGATTTATGTTATATACTCAATCCACATTCAGGTATTGTGAATCCTAACCATTCTTGCATGCCGGTTGACTAAATATTATTATGTGGCACAAATATTAATTCCACATGTTTACAACATTGAAAATACATTTGACTCACCACACGAGTGCTTTAACCCAACACACACAATTATGATGCCTATATGAATCTATTTGGTTCTCATGTATTCATGAAATACCAGAACACTACTTGTTTGTTCATGTGCTCATGTAAAAAAATCTACTTGACTAATGTGCGCATGTAATTAAAAATACTTGACTAATACACATTACAGTAATTTGTCTTACCAGTGTTGGCATATGTAAACTAGTTTCTTTTTACTAAACTAAGTATTACTTAGTTCTTAAATCTTAAGTTACTCACCACTTCTAAGTTGCTGCTGATTGAGATTATTACTTAACCATAAAATGTACAACTAAGTCTAATGCTAATACATTAAATAAGTTGTTTACTAGAAGAAAAGGAAACTCACTAGGTTGTCCTAATGTACAGTTTATTTATGACTATGATAACTGAATATATTATTTAGTTTCACTCAATAAATTTCTTAAGAACTCACCACATGGGTTTACAAAACGTTGACTTACCAACTCTTCTCCTGGGAAAAAGGCTCACAGACTACTAAACTAATATAAAATATAGCATTTTTTACCTCATACTTTTGAATTGCTCCAATCACCACATGTCAACAAAAAGACGTCAAGTACTCGATTTGGCTTATTTCCGAATCTACTGGCCGCTGGGTTTTCTGGCACTACTATTCTCGCTAGACTTTTAACTTTCTAACGAGTTCGTAGCGAATAGAGCTACCAATTTCCCGCATGCACAGTTTCCTTTCTTCTAGTTACGACGAGTTTGTGGCATATGAGGCTCTGTGAACGGTTGTTGCTGTTTTTTCCTCAGCTTTTCCGTTCCCAGTGTTTGGTTGGATGTCGCTGTTGCTTCCTATTGTCGTAAATGAGTCGTAAATTTAGGATTTTCCGTAGCGGAACAAATTATCCGTGTTGCGGTGTCAATACTCCACTGTTGTACGGAGAAATATTCATAGAGCCGTTACGGCTTGTGAAACTATTGTGAAATAAATATATCACACCTCCATACTTTATGGTTCTGTACTTCCACCCTTCTGAAATTAATTTTATAACGTTAGTAGACCCGCAAGTCACGTTTCATGTAGACGTCTAGACTTGTTCTAGTATGTGTTGTTAAATTTAGCTTCCATTTTTACGTATACTGTGTAGGGACGGCGGGGGGAGGATTTATAGGGAGGAAATACGTTATCGGAGGGGGGAGGGGGGGGAGGACGTTTTGAACGTATGGTGAAGGGGTTCATAGGCCAACACAAAACAAAAAAGGTTGAGAAAAGCTGAAATAGAAAATACATGTAACAAGCTCTGTAATTATTTACATCAGAGAATACATATTTGTATTACATTTCACTAGCTCTCTACATACATTATCTAAGCTCTTTAATTAATTCGACTAGCCTTACTAGAATCATCATTATCCAGTGACTTGCCGGCTGGCGTAGGCGATCATGCCTCTCCAAACATTTCGATCTCTGACGTCATGGATCAATTCGAGTGTTGACTCCCCTCCGTGCCATGATACATAACTGTCACTAATCTGTTCACGCTGTCTACCTCTATCTCTCTTTCCGGAAATATTTCCGGTTGTCACAACATGTTCCAGCTTTTGTCTTTTCATAACGTGGCCAAAAAACGAATACACGGCTGAAAACAATTAGCGGACTGGGTCTAAAACTGTAGGTTGCCAAGATTAAATGTCATTATCATTTTAACATGTCTGATGTTTAAGGGCGTCCACTTTATTAGGGTGTGCGTGTTACTGACCACATTACTCACGAGTGCCGATTGGCCTAGAACAGTAGTTATCAAGCTTTTCAAGGAGATGACCATATCTACTATTTTCGGTAGTTAAGCGGATCACAACATTATAAAATTTTAAAAGTCGTGTAATATTCTTACCTTTCTTAATTTAAATTTTCAATCAGTTTCGAAAATCGCTATTAATGTAATTAATTTACAATTGTAACTGTTATTGATAACCAGTTATTTAAATTCAGATGCCAGTGTATCACTGTCTGGCCACAAATCTGTCGCGCCCAAAGTCAGCGCAGCTTGGTTACGTCGGTGAGTCTGGAGCGTTGCTTGTTTTTTTATAACGGTCATTGCAGAAAATGACTGCTCGAGACCTCACGTGCCATTTTCTGATAGATGGCGGGCCACAAGTGGCCCACGGGCCGTGGTTTGGGAACCTCTGGTCTAGAACAATATGTCTAGCACCATATGCCCAGGACACATTCAGCCGTGATGAAGAGAAGTTTTTTTTTTTTTTTTTACTTTATGGGGCAAGCTGCCACACTGGCCTGTCAGCCACTAACTATAAATATTAGCATATTAAATCTATTTATTACTGTTGCTAATGGTGCTGCTACTACAGCTAACACGGCCACTGCTGCTGCTGCTACTACTACTACTACTACTACTACTACTACTACTACTACTACTACTACTACTACTACTACTACTACTACTACTACTA
>OY992881.1:92088161-92203161 GCA_963921405.1 Cepaea hortensis | reverse complement strand
TGGATATGCAACTAACTCTAACTCTTGTGTTTCAGGGATGTAATCCTTTCTACTTACTGCACAGACGGTTTGTTGCCTTCTCACATCCAATCTTATTCTTCATTGACTGCTTTGGAATTGGCGTCACCTATGGTCTGATAGCAAAAGTGGCCAGACAACAATTCAATAGGAAAAACAAACGGGCCCAACAAATTAAAGCCGTCATAGTAAACTGCACAACGAAAAGAAACAAATCTGTGGACAGTAGTTCTACAGCGACAGAAATAGAACAACATGTTGTTGACGGAGATATAGCGAGGATTAAACATACTAAACACAAATATGAATATGGCGAAGATGTACAACCTGCTGTGGTCACCATGTCTTCCACAAACGAAGAAGAAAAAGTATATGAGGCGTCATACGACAGTCTAGCACCCGATGGAATTAATCAAAGAATTGAAAATAAGATAAACATTGACAGAAACGATGCGGAAAGTTTATACATAAATGAAAACGTTAATGTTCTAACAAATGTGGCACAAAATAAATGTGCAATCTCTAATGTTGAAGAAAACGAGGTCAATTCAGTAACGATAATTGAAGTAGTAGTATTCCCAACTGACAACACTGTAGCTTCGACAGTAAACAAACACAGCTTAGACAAGAAACATTCAGCATTGAGTAATCAGGAAGGGATTCTTATATCTGACACAACAATCAAGGAAAATTGTAACAAAAGTGGCAAGGAAATCACAGGAAGTAGTGACGACAAGAACAGCAAAATTTTCTCCGATAGCAATGTCAATACAATAACCCAAAGTAGTGACAATTCACATGGGAAAAGGAGGCCCAACATGGATGACCATACAACTACAGAAATTAATAGGAACACCAACGAAAGCGAGACTTATCATGACACAAGTGACAAAACACTAACAGTAAACACTAATAGTGTTGAAAGTGGTGCTAATATTGACACAAGTAACCATACACTAACTGTAAATAGTGGTTGTGCTAAAAGTGCTGATGGTACCCTAGTCAAAAGTGACAATAAAACTATTGAAAATATTGACAACAAATCACAAGTTAAACACCCACCTCATCCCCCGGAAGTACAGCGATGCCAGACATCTCAGCAAGTCAGTACCTGGAGCCTGGCTTCCCTCCGATGGATGAAGCAAATGATCGTTGTATTTGGGCTCTTCTTTCTTTGCTGGACACCTAGTATGGTCTGCATTCTAATATCAGCCGTGCGAGAGCCGGACCATAAAGTCGTCTATGTATTGGGCATGTTTGGAGTCGCCAACTCTGCCGTCAATGTGTTTGTCTATTCAATTTGCAACAAAGCATACTCGGAGGCAATAAAAAAGGTGTGTTGTCGATGTCGTAAAAGGAATTAGATTGCAGTTGGCCACGGTGGAACATGAGTAAAGCAAGCGACCCTTTTCACGCTTTCGGGCGTATTGGGATCATAGTGCTAGCCTCATATAATTACAGGCGAATCGGAACACGGTGGGTGATGTCGCCAATATCATCCGAATGCTTTTGCATCCCAGGTACTCCATCCCTGCGTCGACCTGGGCGTCGAGGTCACTTTGAAAAATTCGCCTCGATGGAAATTGAAACCACGTGACTGCAGAGTCCGAAGGTGATGGTTCTTGCTACTACTCTTTCGGGTCCCCACATTGGAACACTCTTACACTTCAAGTAAAATTACAATTAACAACATTTATCAGCGTGGCTAAGGCTGATGAAATATGTCATGTTAAAAGAATAAATCGACTTGGGAAAAGCTGCAGTAATGGCACAGGATACTAACATGCACATACTTTACATGATACATTTTTCATGATGGAAATTCGAAGTTCTTCGTATGCACATATGGCCAATCGCACTACATGATTCTAAATCGTGGACAAGGTATAAACGTGATGAAAAACGCACAGAGGCATTCGCGATGTGGTGTTTTCGAAAAACGACTAGAACACGCTGTAGTGAAATAGTGACAAATAACAGCAGACATTAAAAATAATACAGAATAAAGAAGATGTCTTACAGTAATAAAACACAACGAAGGTTGTTATGGCTTGCTTGGTTACATCCTGAAACATGATGAAACATCAAAGTCAAAGGTAGTACTAGATCAGTTGTTCTCAACCGGTGGGGAATTCCCCCCCCCCCAGGGGGGAATTTTAGGGTTTGCAAGGGGTGGGGCGGGGGGGGGGGGGGTTAATGAAGATTATTTCAAGATCGCGTTAATGCAAGAACCGATTACTTGATAATGTTTTTCCCTTCATACTTTACGGTTCTGTACGTCTCACCCTTCTAAAATTCATTTTATAAAGTAAGTAGCCCACAAATCACGTTTTATGTGGACGTCTAGACTTGTTTTGGTATGTGCTTCCATTATTACTGTGTAGGGGCAGGAGCGGGGGGGGGGGGGTTTTAGGTAGAAAATACGAAAAGGGGGGGGGGGGTGCCGTTGTGAAAATATGGTGAAGGGGGGCACTGGCCACATTTTTAGGTAGGAAGAACGAAAGGTGGGGGGGGGGGGGGATGACGTTCTGAAAATATGCTGAAGGGGGCACGGACAAAAAAGGGTGAGAACCACTGTACTAGATGGTACAGTACTATGGGGGGGGGGGAGAATGAGAGGGGGGAGAGGAAGGAGTGTAATGAAGGACATAATTTACAAAACAGTTGTACACAAGTCTAATCTACTGCCACCCAATTCCACTAGACCTTTACGCCTACCCTTTTCAACCTCAGAAGAGAAGTTATATTAGGGTCCATCCCTGGCGGAGATTAATAATCCTATGACCGAGTCAGTCACAAATATGATATTAATGTGAAGGTGATTGTTGTCCAAAGAGGGTAACGGCTACACCAGATCTACTGGGAAGATGGACTCTATTTGCATGTAACAACTAGCGCAGTGGTTCTCAACCTTTTTTGGCCCGTGCCCCCCTTCATCATATTTTCAGAACGTCATTCCTCTCCTTTCTATCAAAGAAAAAAAAATCCCCCCACCCCTACACAGTATACGTAACAATGGAAGGTAAATTTAATAGCATATACTAAAACAAATCTAGACATCCACATAAAACATGATTTGTGGGTCTACTTGCGTTATAAAATGAATTTTAGAAGGATGAGAAGTACATAACTGTAAAGTATGAAGGGAAAAACAATATCAAGTAATCGGTTCTTGTATTAACGCTATCTTGAAATGGTCTTCATCCCCCCCCCCTGGAAACCCTAAAATTCCCCCCTGTGTGTGTGGGGGGGGGGGGAAATTCCCCACCGGTTGAGAACCACTGAACTAGCGACTATGGTTCCGGGAGTCGCGGCAGTACAGTTGACGGGACGCTTGCTTGCCGCCCCGGTGATTATGTATTCGAATTCCCACGGAGGCGGGAGTTGTTCTAAATGTATCTGGTCTCCCGGGTGGACCGAGACTAACATATGTACCAAGAAATGGTCTGGGAAGTGGAGGCAGCCTGTGTGATACCGATCACATCACCGGTTGAGTCCCCGATCGGTTTTTAAATAGATGGGGCTCTCGTCGTATACTCAATACAAGCCTGAATGTGTGGACAAAGGCTCCTTTATATTGTGAAAATTGTGGTTATAGTTGCAACAGCTAATGTAGAAGCACACTAAGTGAGGTGTCATATAAGTCTTTGGAAGGGAGAACTGGGAAGAGATGTGTGCTGCAGACAGCGCATCAATGAGATCTAACAACAGGAAGAGTTAACAGTTAGTTGCATTGCATTTACAGGACATCACATTCAGCCCCAGCATTTGTGGTTGTTCGTGATTTACTAGACAAACTACTCATTCTATGTCTCAGCTATGATATCAAGATATGGTAAAGATGATTGCATACTTCTTGTTATATATTTCGGGTATGGTTTATGAATAAGGCAATCATTATGGCATATATATTTTTCTATATTTGAGTAAAGGTATATGAATAAAGCAAAGATGATGGCATATTTCTTGTTCTATATTTGAGTCGTGGTATATGAATAAAGCAAACATTATGGCATACTTCTTATTCTATATTTGAGTGGTGATAGAGGAATAAAGCAAAGATGATGGCATACTTCTTGTTCTATATTTGAGTCATGATATATGAATAAAGCAAAGACGGTGGCGTACTTCTTGTTCTTTATTTCTTCTTCTTCTTTGCGTTCATCCGGAGTGTTTTTTTTTTTTTTTCAGATGTGATTGTGGTGTGTCTCGTTAGGCACCCTTGGGTCGAAACCCTCAGGCCAACATATCCGACTTTTAACATGCTTTTTGACCAGTTTAGCATTCCTGGGAGACTCTCACTTTTGTGGTACCGTCCACATGCCAGCTGGTCAAGTTGGAACAGTGGAAGACTTCGATCATCCCTCAAGGGAAGGCAGGGACAGTCCATAGCATTATCCGCCATCCAGGGTGGCTTCCATAATTGCAGGGCCGACACATAGCGCCCTAGTGCTGTGCTCACCGAGGGAATCGTCACGTCGTGCTTATGGCTGCTTTAAATCCTCACTTCAATATATTGGGCATTTCGTTCGCCCCGGGCCGTTCCTGCACAAACCAGACCGGTCTGCAGACAGTATCCACTCAGCGAGTTTTCGTTTCGGACATGTGCTTTGTCGTTGTGCCCGTCAGAGCTGTTCCAGGCACGACAGACATTCGGAAAACTAACTAGACTGAGCTGTTCCGAACAAGAGCGGCATTCGGAAACTATGTAGATTTTCCTAGCACGAGGGAAGACTAGTTAGAGCTTTTCCGGTCACGAAAGACATTTCACTCGGACGTAATTGCGTAGTGCCATTTATATTTTGCCGCCCGTAGTCTGGCACTTCCGACTTCAGCGGGCATTTTTAATGAGGTTAGCCTTCCTCGGGTTTCGAGACAAGTTAGACTCTTATTTCGACTTCCACACAGCAAGCTTTTGCTTCGGTCTGCCACTTAATGGATTCGCAAGCCAAGCGTTCCACTTAGTGTCAACGAGACAATTTCTCACCTTTGACTACACTCACTCCATGAGTACGGTTACAGATTTTCATCGGAACGTGCGACCGAGGTGTTTTTCCACCTTGAGTACTCGCTCACGAGGTAGGCTACATGTGCTGCCGGCTCAGCACCTTACCTCCGTGCGTCTGTGGACGAGTGTAAACAATATAAAATGACACAACGTAGTGCAGCTTTACATAACAGAGTTAAGACACATACAGAACGTTGCGGCGATTAACCTTCATCAGCAAACAAACACATTCACAAACACAACATACAGACAAGGAGATCTCCTGTGACTACATCAGAAGGTGACGACAGGACGAGAAGAACAAAAGCATGGAAAAATGGAAGCAATGAAGAAAAAATGAGAATTGAAAAAAATGTTAGTTGAAAAAAATTTTAGTTGAAGAAAATGTTTATTCGAAAACAATGTTAACAGAGAAAACGTTCATACTCACCTCACAGTTCGGATCTATAAGTGACTAAGAAAATCTCCGATGTATTCTGATACCCGGTGCTGGGTGTTGCGGTTCAGTGAGCACATGGAAGGAAGGGGGCGGGGTATGGTGCGCGCAAGATAAAAGGTGGTACTAACCAAAACCCCATTGTATTATTATAGGGGCGAGTCTAGATGGACTTATATGCGTGAACGCGCATACATACATAGACACATCTCAACAGACAAATTGCTAGTGTATGTGGGCATGTGCAAGGTATATGTAAGAAGAGAGAGAGAGAGAGAGAGAGAGAGAGAGAGAGAGCGAGAGAGAGAGAGAGAGAGAGGGGGGGAGTGCCTGTGATATACCACCTGAGGTATGCGGAGTACGTCGATCTACACGTACGACGTTTTACTCATACTGTACCATATGAAATAGTCAGTGTGGTTGAATTGTTATACAACATATTCAAGGATCTACACGCCCAGTGCTTGAGTTATTGGGGCTGTATAAGATCCAACCACTGGTAATACACGTGAAGTACGTAGGCACAGAGAAGCGAGATGTAAGGGGGGGGGGGAGAGAGAGAGAGAGAGAGAGAGAGAGAGAGAGAGAGAGAGAAAGAGAGAGAGAGAGAGGTTGGAAAGCTGCCTGCGACATACCGCATGAGGAATGCGGATGGGTCGGTCTACACATACGAGGCTTCACTCATAGTTCCCTATGAACTAGAGCCAGTAAGGTTGATTGTTATACACCGTATTTAAAAATCAAAATCGCCCAGTGCTTGTTTTATAGGGGCTGCATAAGACCCAACTACTGGTAATGCACACGGTGTGGGTAGGCACAGAGAAGCAAGATTATTAGGAGAGAGAGAGAGAGAGAGAGAGAGAGAGAGAGAGGGAGAGAGAGAGAGAGTACAAAATTAACTGTAAAATAAAATAAGAGAGGTTGGAAAACTGCTTGTGACATACCACATGAGGTATGCGGAGTGGGTAGGTCTACAAATACGAGGCTTCACTCATACTGTTCCCTATTAAATAGAGGCAGTAAGGTTGATTGTTATACAACGTATTTGAGGATCAAACCACCCAGTGGTTGTGTTAACATCAGACCACCAGCAATATAGTTGGAATATGTAGGCACAGAGAAGTAAGATGGAGAGAGAGAGAGAGAGAGAGAGATTGGAAAAGAGCCTACGACACGCCACACATGGCATAGGTAGGCACAGAGAAGCAAGATTGTTGAGAGAGAGAGGGAGAGACAGACAGAGAGAGAGAGAGAGAGAGAGAGAGATTGGAAAAGAGCCTACGACACGTCACACATGGCATGGGTAGGCACTGAGAAGCAAGATTGTTGAGAGAGCGAGAGAGGGAGAGAGAGGGAGGGACAGAGAGATAGAGAGATTGGCAGAGAGAGAGAGGGTTGGTGTAAGATTATTGAGAGAGGGAGAGAGAGAGAGAAAGACATATATATCTGTGCACATACACACATACACATATGAACTAGTATCTATGTGCAGGCACACCCGACCGCATATAACAGTGTAGTTGCTAACTAGTAGGGGGATTAGTGATTACATTACTGGTGTGCGCTGAATTGCGTACGACAGGAGTGCCAAGAGTGGTAATGTGAAATGCCCAGGTAACTAATGGTACGGTCACTCGGAATCGGGCCGAGGGAGAAGGGTAGAGGATAATATTGGTGGCGAAAAGGACTGGTTGGAGACCGGAAGAGGGTGACACCTAAGAGGATGTGGAAGCAACAGGGTGGGGAGGGGAGGGGAAATGACTGCGATTAGATGAAACTATGTTGGGTGTTGAGGCCGTGTGGTGTTAGGCACCCCATAGTGAATATGAGCCGGTTTTCTGTATTCTTGCGATGTTGAGCACCAGAGGAGCAAGACTGGATGACAGTGACCTGAACATCGGAAGCACCTTGATGGTTTGGGCTGTTGAAGTGGGTGGAGACAGACTTGGGGGCGTTGGTGTTGATGTCCATTAGATGTTGGCGGAATCTGTCAGCTAGCATGAGGCCAGACTTCCCAATATATTTCATATCACACCGTTTGCATATTATGGCGTAAATGATGTTGCGACTGGTGCAGGAAAATTCTTCTGTGATACGTAAACTGCCTTTAGGGAATCGCACCACTGGGGTGTGGATCACATATGGGCAGGTCTTGCAACGAGATCTCAGGCAAGCCTTAGTTCCTAATTGTGATGGTGCAGGTGGAGATCCCTGTACTCTATTATGGACGAGTACATCTCTGAGGTTGCGGTCACGTCTGTAGGCTGGTTTCTCTGAAAATATCGCGCTGGTAGTAGTGTCGGCTTGAAGGATAGATAGATGTCGAAACAGGATATTTTTGACTGAGATATTGTGCGGATGGTAGGTAAGAGAAAGTACCGGTCGAAGGTGTTTAGGTTTAGGTGCAGAGGTGAGAGCCTCTGCGCGGCTAATGGGTAGAGCCCAGCGGAAGGCTGATGATAGGACATGATCAGGATAGCCACGGAGCCTGAAGAAGTCCAACATTTCCTGAGCCCTGTGGCGAAAATCCTCATCATCTTGGCATAGTCGTCGAAGGCGCAGAAGTTGAGAATAAGGAATTGCGTCTTTACAGGACCGAGGGTGAGAGGAGGTGTAGAGTAGAAAGGCATGAGAGTCAGTCGGTTTGTAGTAGACCGCCGTGGTGAGACCATGGGTCCCAATGGAAACAGTAAGGTCTAAGAAGTTGACAGACGTCGAGGAAATATGGGAAGTGAGTTTGATAGTAGGGTGAAAGTTGGAGAAGAAGTCCACGAATGTTTCGAGATGTGGCATACAGGTGACACCAACACCATCATCAATGTATTGCCTGTATAGTTCAGGGACTCTACCGTTGTTTAGTTGCCATATCTGGTACTCAAGGTGGCCCATAAAAAGGCATGCATAGCTAGGGCCCATTTTAGTACCCATTGCAACCCCGCTGATCTGATTGAAGTACTGGCCGTTAAACTCAAATGAGTTGAGAGTAAGGACCAGTTCAGCCGGGCGCAGAATAGGATCCGTGGCAATAGTAGGGTTGGGGAGGCCTGTCCAATAAGAACTTTAAAGCTGAGAGACCATCATTGTGTGGGATAGAAGTGTACAGTGAGGCCACACCAAGGGTCAAGATATGATACTGGAGTGAGTAAAGTCGCTTGGTGCTTGAATTGGAACAACAGTCCCAGATTGTAGAGCAGTAGTCAAAACGTGTCTGTATGTGAGACGTATAGAATATTTTCCTTGTGTCCTCATCAAGGAAATTTTTAATTTTGGCGACTTGGTAAACTTTTTTCGCTGTTTGTTTAGTGAGCGCTTGAACGTGAGAATTAAAGGTTAGATTTCTATCAATGATGAGGCCTAATGTTTTGTGCTCACTTACACTTTCTACTGGCATGTTATCGATGTGAAGTTGAAGTGATCTGTGTGAATTTAGAGTCTGAAGTCTTTGTCTGGTTGTTAATAACATAGATTTTGTGATGTTAATTTGCATACGGTTCCCATAGCTTCACCTAACTACATTATTTAATTCTTGTTGCAAAGACGACTCCAGCAAATTACTGCTTTCAGTGTTTGTATACACTGTACAGTCGTCTGCAAATAGATCGTAGGACTACGAAAGATGCAAAGGTAGATCATTAATATATATGGCGAATAATTACCGCATCCTGCGTGCCTGCCATAAACAGACTTGCTGACAAGCATCTAATGACAGTGAAGATGTGATTTCAGGGGAAAATGCACATAGAATACATGGTCGGACAGAATAACGAATGAGACAGTTCTACAAGATACAAATTAAAACCGTAAATTGATTTAGGAAATTACTCGTAGACAGTCAATAAAAAGAAGCGTGGGTAATGAGCAAACAGGTTGAAAAACATCTGATGGCTGTGGAAATGTTTTTGCTGAAGAAAATCCAAAGAAACCATGGAAAGAAAGAACAACCAATGACCAAGTCCTACAAGAAGTAAATGAAAATCATAAACTGATTAGAGAAATTAGACGTAGACAGTCACCATTTTTTGGTCACGCTATGAGAAGAAATAAATTGGAGAACTTGGTGAAAACTGGCAAGATCGAGGGGAAGAGAACAAGGGTAAGGCAGAGAAGTAAATACCTGGATGGCTTAGAAACGTGGCATGGTCGAGACAGGAACACTGAGCTAATCCACGACTCTGGTGATCGAGTGAGATGGCGAAACATGACCACCCACGCTTATCGGCATGGCACATGATGATGATAATGATGATGGTGATGATGATGATGATGATGATGATGATGATGATGATGATGATGATGATGATGATGGTGATGGTGATGATGATGATGATGATGATGATGATGATGATGATGATGATGATGATGATGATGATGATGATGATGATGATGATGATAAGAAGAAGAAGAATTAAATTAGAAAACTTAGTGACAACTTGAAAAATTGATGGGACAAGAGCAAGGGAGAGGCAAAGAGATAAATACCTGGATTATTTGACCATATGGCATAATCGGGACAAGAATATAGACCTGATCCAAGACAGGTGATCGTTTGAAATGGAGAACTATGAGCACCCACGCTTACATGCACAGCACATGATGATGATGATAATGACGACATCCTGCAGTGACATCATAGATACCCACCAACAACTGAGTGGTGTAGTGGTACCAGGGTTCACCTGACTCTCCCTCAGAGTTTTTTTTTTTTTTTTATTAAACAGTTCACGTCCTACCTTACAATATAACAGTATGTTAGCTTTTAAAGTTGCTGATTTAAAGAAAAGGTAACGTGGCGAAAGATGCATTTTGTGTATAACAACAAGATAATAATTATTTGATTTAGTATTGTATTAATAATACAACAAGGACTCCGTTATGTGTAGTTGAACCTAGTTACTAGTGTTGTATAGCATTGTCATGCAGTTTGAGCAACGCCCCAGTATCTGTTACTTGATGACTACACCACTGAACCAACGCTCAGACATCCCATGGCAGGGAAGCCCCAGTATCTGTTACTTGATGACTAAACCACTGAACCAACGTTCAGACCACCCATGGCATGAAGCCCCAGTATCTGTTACTTGATGACTACACCACTGAACCAACGTTCAGACATCCCATGGCAGGGAAGCCCCAGTATCTGTTACTTGATGACTACACCACTGAACCAACGTTCAGACATCCCATGGCAGGGAAGCCCCAGTATCTGTCACTTGATGACTACACCACTGAACCAACGTTCAGACATCCCATGGCAGGGAAGCCCCAGTATCTGTTACTTGATGACTACACCACTGAACCAACGTTCAGACATCCCATGGCAGAGAAGCCCAATCAGCTGGTATTTCGTGCCAACAAACAAAATTGGATGGCTTATAAGGCAAATTGAAGACCAAGAATCAAAAATTAGTTGCATGTCGTTTAAGTATTTGGCAATCTATCAAAGCATTTTAGGCTGCTTTTATTTATTTATTTATTTATTTTTTTTTTTTTTGCTTGCTCGCTTTGAACTCAAGAGTAGTACATACACACTATTTATAGTAGTGGTGGTCTGAATCTTGCGTGTAGGTTAGCTTTCCCTATTAACAGTGTCCCTCGCCATCAGGCGAACCCACTTCGACTTCAGAGGTACTTGTAATTAACGTCCCCAAGTCAAGGACGACAGGTCAACAGTTTAGTCCAGCTGTCCGGTGTAGGGGTTGAATAGCTTACCTCAGCATTAGCACTCGCGTTCTTATCCATTCGACCATGCGGACCTGCAGGCTGCTTGTTAGTTTTAAGGTAATTATTATTTTTTTTTAACGTTCAGTAGGTTCCAACTGACCCGCTCCGTGGCTGAAGGCTTGCGAACGCGGTTCGTGAGCCGGGTACCAGGCGTTCGAATTCAGCTGCGACCGATTTGTGCAGCAGACCATGTCGCGTTGTGTTATAACGTGCTGGTGTGGGAGCCGGTCGTTCAGAAAGCAATGGCAAACTACTGAACGTAACACTTGCCTTGTACATCAACAGCAGCTGAAAAATTCTGGTGTTGACTGCAACGTCCCGTAAGGGATATGCAACACACAAAAAAAGGTTCCAACCGCTTTCTGAATGACCGACGCTCATACCATATAAATCAACGCAAAACGGCCTGTTTCCATAACTGTCAATGTCGACCCCTGACAGTAAGTCATTGAATTATGAAATTCCTTCACTATTCCACAGCACTAAGAGTCAAGTTGATAGATTATGTCAAGGAAATACTATACATACAACGTTGCACTGGCGCAAGAACCATAGCTTCTACTCCCTTCCAGTCTTAATTGCAAATGTAGAAAGCAGCATATGCGGATAGACAGTACAACTCACGCACACACAAATATACACAACGCGCGCACAATAACATACAAGCTTGTCGTCACACAACAGATTGAATATGCAAGAAAAGTCTGCAATAAAAGTTATGGGTGTTATATAAATAAATAAATTCCCGTCTTGCGCACTTTACAAAAATTACATTCAGTTCCCACACTGTTGCCACAGTCCCTATGTCTGACATAATGACAGACTCCAGTCACTATGACTAAAATAAGTCCTCAAAATTGTACACCGACTAAAACATTGAATTTGACTGGAGCTGGCTTCAAGTCCACCAGAGAAACACTTCTTCGTGCTTTAAAAGTTATCCTACGGTGAACTAAGTGACTGACAAGTGGGTGTGTCTAGGGCCTGTCTGACTGCGTCGTCTGTTCTGTGACTTGCTCTGGGCTGCAGGACTCTTAATCAAGTTATGCAAAACTTGGTTCGCCCAAGTCTGCATTGTCTAAACTGATTAAGGCACGATCCTAGGGGACCTTTCTTTTCTCGTCTACAGGAGAAATTGAATTTGCCTGCGCATTTAGACAAAAATTTGAATGAATTGAAAGAGAATATAAATTGAATCATCCGAGGAAGGTGCCTTGAGTAAAGTCATTTTCCCGCCATTATGGCAGCCCCACGCACCTGAGTACCACAGAAATCACTCCGCCTTCTTTAGGACTAATTGGCGATGGAGCACGCGCCGCGGAGTAATTCACACCAATGACTTTGTGGAACGAGATTCCAGGAAACCCAATTTCTGGTGATATATAGAGAAACTTGTCTCACTGTCTCCCGCGTTGAAGTTTTATGACACTGAAAGCTAACGGTTCTATTGACGAATGTGTTGGTCAAGTCAGGGGGGGGGGGGGGGAGGGGGAGAGTGAGTGAGGGAGGGAGACAGAGGGATGGCGAGAGAGAGAGAGAGATAGAGAGACAGAGAGAGAGAGAGAGGATGAGAGATGGAAAGAGAGTGAGAGAGGGGGGATGGAGAGAGTGGGTGAGAGAGAGAGGGTAGAGAGGGCGGAGAGAAATGGAGAGTGAATGTGAGAGAGAGGGAGGGAGAAAGAGGGGGAGAGAGGGAGAGAGATGAATGGAGTCAGAGAGAGAGAGAGAAAGAGAGAGAGATAGAAAGAGAGAGAGAGAGAGCGAGAGAGAGAGAGAGAGAGATGTGAGAGCAGTTGTGTGGTAGGCTGTTGGATGATAATGAAAAAGACTACGTGAAAGTGAGGACACGGTGGTAGCCTAGCAGCTAGCCACTTGTCTGTCGGCCCAATGGTCACGGGTTCGAATTCGCATTGAGGCGGATAGTGAACATTAACCTGAGCTCCCATGGAAACCCAGCCCTTAGATGGGAACCATGTCTAGGGAAGTGAAGTGAAGCGAAGGCGGTCGTCCTGAGTTAAGCCACATCACCCCTCGATTATCCCCCCCCCCCCCCCGAATGAGGATTGGACTATTAAAATATGGTCTAGCTCCGTATGTCCAATACGTTTTAAGGCGAGCAAAGAGGTCCATTATTTATTTTATTAAAAGTGAGAGAGAGCACTACTCTGGCCACATACAAATAGATAATATGACCATTAAAAGAACGGAAATATACAAATACCTGGGTACAATCTTCAACTGCTCCACCATCATAAGGGAAGAAATATAAACTAGAATCAACTCTGGAAATAAGATATACTACGCACTACAACATCTACTAAAATCAAATGCGCTATCTCGTAACTCCAAAATCACAATATACAAAACACTGATCAGACCAGTTGTGATGTATGGCTCTGAAACCTGGAGTACAACGAAAGGAGACGAAGCCTTGTTACAAACCTTTGAGAACAAAGTTTTAAGACGCATCTTTGGGCCCATTAGGGATACACAAAGTGGAGAGTGGAAAAGAAGAAGTAACAAAGACATTTATGATCTGTTTAAGTCCCCGCTAATCACTGGTATCATGAAGGCTAATAGACTACAATGGCTGGGGCATATAGAAAGAATGGAAGATAATAGGGAAACAAAACTCGCTTACACTCAGGAAATAAATGACCGTAGACCCCGAGGTAGACCAAGAAGGCGGTGGAGAGATAATACATGTACAGACCTACAAGCACTTGGAATCAACGACTGGCAAGAGAAGGTCAACCAGAGAGACGAATGGAGACGGATTGTATCTGCAGCAAAGAACCTCAATGGCTCGGAACGCTGAAGAAGAAGAAGAAGAAGAAGAAGAAGAAGAAGAAGAAGAAGAAGAAGAAGAAGAAGAAGAAGAAGAAGAAGAAGAAGAAGAAGAAGAAGAAGAAGAAGAAGAAGAAGAAGAAGAAAAAGAAGAAGAGAGAGAGAGAGCACTAAAACATATGCAATTAAACCTCGGTTTTCGTCGATAATCTGTCCGACAACAATCGGCGAAAACCGAAAACAACGAAAACCGAGGCAAATATTTCAATATAACTCAATGTACATCCAATTAATTCGTTCTAGACACTCCAAAATGCGTACCAAAAACACATTTTACAGAAAATAAACACAGTTTTTAACAATATTTTTCGCACCAGACTTGTCCGAACTCGCATCTTCGCCGTGCCTATTAACACTGTGTATGCCAGTGCGCCTCTTGAATTGTTCACACCATCCTCTGCTGGCCTTAAAATGACTTAGTACATTAACACTAGTCCCAGGCATTTTATTAATGAGATCGGCTTACAACAGTCTGGCCTTTCGAAGCATGATTGCCTCCGAAACAGAAACGCCATTGAACTGTTTATGATTTATCCAAATTAATAATAACTGTACATTTTCAATTGTTTGCGCCTGTGTGTGTGTGTGTGTGTGTGTGTGTGTGTGTGTGTGTGTTTATGTATGTATGTATGTATGTATGTATGTATGTATGTGTGTGTGTGTGTGTGTGTGTGTGTGTGTGTGTGTGTGTGTGTGTGTGTGTGTGTGTGTGTGAATTAAGTCTTTGTTCTTGTGCAGGTTATGTCAAGCTATCCATGTATTGATCTGTTTAACTTCCCATAGCCGTTATCTCATCGTGTGCCAGTTATCACAAAGTTCTCAAGTTTATTTCTTCTCACAACGTGCTAAATTTCCTTGACTGTCTAAGTGTAATTTCTCTAATGAATATACGATTCTCGTGTGTGTGTTTTTTTCATGAAGGAATGTTTCATTTGCGTTATGTTTGTCCGTGTTAATGTTTGCATTTTAACAAATTCAAAAAAAAAAATGTTTGCATTTTAGTCAGAAACCACATGTCCACTGCCATTATATGTTTGTCAATTGCTTGTTGACCATGGTTCATTTACACAACAATAGAAACTTTGGCGTTGAAAACTAAGCTCATCAATGCAGCGGGCGTAGATAATTGGTAGCGGGGGAAATGAAGGTTGTTGTTAGCCTTACCTCACTCATGTCAGTGGGTATTCCCCACTTGTGTTCCGATCTAGGTGATAGACCTGTGCTTTAACATGTGTAGTAGCAATGTTTTTGTTATGGAAAAGTTATTAGGAATCCATAAAATCAATTCTCCTCAGTGTGCATTGACACAGCATATTTAAAGTCGTGTGACTGAGTGTCACAAAATAAAACACCGCGTTTGACCAGCTGATTACTATAAGAGGATTTCTGATTAAACGGACTATCTGCAAAGCGACAATTGTTTCAACTAATACAGAGAAAACATTCATGGTTGTGGCTGCACGTGTTCACAAACAGGTCGGGCATAAATAACAGCTGTACTTGCACATCTGGTCAGCAAACATAGGAACATTCGGAAGTGAGATGAATGCATACATCGCTTTGACAGTTTATCAACAGTACGAGACAACCGGAATTGCCAGCTAGGGACAGGAAACAGTCCGTCTGTCAATTAGAATTTCCCGACATCAAACAGAAATGGCAGCGGTGATTGTCACCAGTCGACAGAAGATTGACGGCTTGTTATTGGCAACTGTTGTTGGGAGTATACAGGAACTCGCTGGCTTGTTTTGGGAATCTAAACAAGTGATGACAACTCTGACATTGATGGAGCCAGGGAAAATAGATTCTTGACAATGGATGAAATGCCCAAATAACACCTGCAGGACATCAACCATGTCACGTGACCAATTTTAGGGGTTTGCCAGAAAACCATGATTGGAGAGGACAGTTGAACTCAAACCTTGGATTTTAGCGGACGTGCTTCGGCACTGCGGTTCTGATTGGAATAATATCTACCGTGTGCTTATTAGTGGATTTAATGGTTCACGTGCCTGTCATGGCAATTTGTAGATGTGATTTGTTAGACTGCAGTGTTGCCTAAGGTAGTATACTATGTAATTAGTCCTAATTAATTTAGGCGGCAGCATGGTGAAAACTAGTTAGAGTAGTGAAGTGATATTGGCTCTGCTAGGGTGAATAGAATACTGAGGTTGCCCTCTGTTTATTGGTCTTTCCTTATCATAGCCTGATTCGGACCTAGGTGAGAAGCTATAAGGCTCTCTGACAGAGTAGTTAGCTGTAAAATAACAGAGCAGGGTAATAAGCTTACACCCAGCCGGTAGGATCAGTGACTAGTGCTCTCACATGATGTGTTGGTTTTCCCACAGGTTCCCCACCAGTTACTAGGAAACTCAACACTGGTTTTGAAGAAGTGCACTCCAATTGGACGAACTCCAGTTGGACTCTAAAATGATTCTTACGGAAAAGGAATAACGTCCGAGAAGAAAGATGGTATATGGTTACGCTGGACTCATACTCAGAAGGGTTCACCATGGCATGGCCCAAAAGAGCCAGCCAATATAACGACTCCTGCGTGGTATGGTTCACATAGGATGGGTGATGATTGTTGATATATCACACATCAGACAAACATTGTTTAAGGAACGAGAACATTAACGGATAAGTCACATCGTGTGCTAGATTCCAGTGTAATATTACATATGACATATACTTGAACCTATATGAACACTAGTTAGGATCAAGTGTAGAAACATTAACAGTAAAACCTAAATACACTACAAAGGATTTGTGCATTCTTTAGGACCGATAGGGACTTACAAAGTTAGTTGGCAACCAGTCCGTAATCAATCTGTACTTACAAACAGTATCTATTTCGGATGATCATGAAGATGGATTACCAGGTGGCTACCGATGACAGTCAGTATCCGGCAAGAGGGTTTCGACACTGGGTGAGGTGCACTGGTTATGATTTAATGTGCTGTGGTGTGCCCTTGCAATGAAGAACTGACTATGCTATTATCTGAAAGTCCGATCATACACACATTATAGAACACATCACACATTTTCTTTGCATACACGCCTTACGTACATTACACATTTTTCTTTTAATAAATTAATCTTTATTAATTTTTAGAAGCAAGAGTTGTTGAATATGTTGCGTTGGGGAAGTATGAGAGGGGGGCATAGTACGACAGTGAGAGAGTGATAGGGAAAGGTGTCCATAGGCTGATGGAGTTGGTTGGACGGAAGCTGGTGGATTCTCCAAGATATTGATAAGGGAAAAAATATTATAATGTGGGTGTTGACTCTCCTCACTCCAGGGACGACACTTTAAAGGAGGACTCGACACTGAGTCACTCAGAGGATTAGCTAATAACAGCCAAAAGTGGTGAAATCGCAAAGGATGATGATAAAACATATTTGAACAAGACAGCTGGGGTAATGTGTTTATGATAAGAGAATCCTATATTCCGTGCCGTATGGTGCTGGTGATCATTTCTGTCCAAAACTTGCCGTTTAAACACAGTAGGCGTATTAGACGTACAGTACTAGACCTATATTTTATAGATCAATAATAGGCACTCGGTGGGTGATGTGGTAAGTATACAACGAGGACCTCCATAACTTCCCACGTACTTCCCATTTCCTGCTGCCCATTTTAGATTGGATCAATCTGGAGCCCAGATCAATTTAACGATTTCGCCCCGATGAAGATTTGAACCCACAAACACCGGGTCGGCAGGCGAGCGTCTAGCCACCGCCCTCCTTCAGATCTCGTGATACAAAAGGGTTGGAGAAGAATGATACAAATGGGAGGACAGGAGCTGTTGATTCAGAGGACGACGGGGGGGGGGGGGGGGGGGGGGGGGGGGGGGGGGGGGGGGGGGGGGTGGGGGGGGGGGGGGGGGGGGGGGGGGGGGGGGGGGAGGGGGTTGAAGTCATCTAATGCTCTCAAGATGGTCACATGAAAAACAAACAGTAATTAGAACAATACAGAACAAGAGACTTGATGCTCTCGATTAGTAAGTAGCTAAGTAAGTCGTCATAAGCAAACAGTAATTTATCTTTCACCGAAGATGGTCTTATGCCTTGGCACAGTAAACAGTCATAAACAATCTAATCTCATTCAGTGGCACAGTAAACCGTCATAAACAATATGATCTCATTCAGTGACACAGTAAACCGTCATAAACAATGTCATCTCATTCAGTGACACAGCACACCTTCATAAACAATATGATCTCATTCAGTGACACAGTAAACCTTCATAAACAAAGAAGAAGAAGAAGAAGAAGAAGAAGAAGAAGAAGAAGAAGAAGAAGAAGAAGAAGAAGAAGAAGAAGAAGAAGAAGAAGAAGAAGAAGAAGAAGAAGAAGGAGGAGGAGGAGGAGGGGGAAGAAGAAGAAGAAGAAGAAGAAGAAGAAGAAGAAGAAGAAGAAGAAGAAGAAGAAGAAGAAGAAGAAGAAGAAGAAGAAGAAGAAGAAGAAGAAGAAGAAGAAGAAGAAGAAGAAGGAGGAGGAGGGGGAAGAAGAAGAAGAAGAAGAAGAAGAAGAAGAAGAAGAAGAAGAAGAAGAAGAAGAAGAAGAAGAAGAAGAAGAAGAAGAAGAAGAAGAAGAAGAAGAAGAAGGAGAAGAGAAGAAGAAGAAGAAGAAGAAGAAGAAGAAGAAGAAGAAGAAGAAGAAGAAGAAGAAGAAGAAGAAGAAGAAGAAGAAGAAGAAGAAGAAGAAGATGATAGGTATTTTTTATTTGAAATATAAGTAAGCAAAACCTCGTAACATTATGACTTGCATCCTTTGTTATGCAGCTCTTTAGTTACTATGTCATTATTTATCGTGTTGTGTTGAGTTGAGTTGAGTTAAGAACCGACATCACTGCACTCCGGACATTCCCATACGTGCTCCGTCTCCTCGTTCAACAGCCAGTGAAGAGTCACACTACTAATTGTTCCCACCGCTATCTGAATAAAAGTTCTCCTGGTCGTCCCTCTGTTTTGAGATTCTCACAGAACACTGCCGATCCTCCGCAATCTCATTCTTTCCACATATGGGTTCTCAAACTATTCCCTCGCCTTCTCCACCTGGTCCCACAAGCGCACTATCACCTCCCCCTTGTCCATAGGCAATCTACCACCAAGAGGTGCATTCCTTGCTAGCCTATCAGCCTGTTCAAAAATATCCATACAATTCTCACAATCTGTGACCTCTGAAGCGACGATAGCCATCTGTGGCATAACCGCTAACCACCATTATTCAGTGACAAGAATTCAAGCCAAGAAGAGGAGAAAATATATAACAATTGACTACAGGAGCAAACTGAAACCAGAACTGCAAAATTAACATCACATCAAACTGAAACTTGAACAATTGACAGAAGATGACGGCAATTCTAAGAAACATTTCATCAGTCAAAGCTCAGGAGACCATTGGACAAAACAGACATGTGACACCGCCTCAATTTGAAAACCCGCGTAGAATATGTTAATTGCGCACTCTTCCTAAAACATGCCTGATGAACAGACGTGAAAGATAGTGTGACCAAATTTTCAAATAAGGACGGCAGAATGTCTGGATCCCAGGTGAGCTTGTTAGTCCTTAGATTGAACTGATGACCAGATGTATCAAAGGCCCAGGAATGGTATCCAGTGTTTGTAATATCAATTGAAATATATTATTATAAATTAAAACCTCTGAAGTGAAAAATGTTTGACTGTTCCATTCTGACCAGCAGAGCCGATTCCCGGGCTAACTGACAATCTACTACTCTCTTCGAATACTGCAATCTCTGATATTCTTAAAGATAATTATTAACTTTAAGAAGTGCATAATAATACTACCTTCTATTCTAGACAACTGTACAAAGTGATGATTCTAAAGCAATCTTGTGCATTTCAGCAGAAACACTGTTAAAAATGCTATCACTATCTACAGCTAAAATGACAGTTCTTGTACTAGAACAAGTGCCTCGTTTTAAACAGACTTATCTATGTCTATTTTCAATTTAGAAAGCTGAAAGAGAAATCAATCTTTCCTTTCTGCTTCATCTATTGAATAAATAGGGTTTGATGGAATAAATATTTATATTTGTGTCACAATTTAATTGGATAAGGGCACTTATGAACTGCATTACATCAGAAAAGTTGTGCTTCGCGGAAATCCACCACCAGAAGTTGACTTAACTCATTACTCAACACAACTTAACAAACACAACCACCCACAACTCAACACCACAACAACAACAGATAATGGGAGAGGAGTTATTATAAACAGAAGAAGAAGAAGAAGTTGGTTAATTGGGAAAACACAGAGAATTATTTATACACTACAAACACAATTAAGTGATAGAAATGTTGTAAATGTATGTCATTTATTTACATGCATCGTGACACTTCCTCACTTTTGTCACTGTCTTACTGTACACGTTTCACTGACCCCAGGTCCAATGAGAACTTACATACAGCAGGAACCAGTTGATACAAGGCGTACACAGTGTGATAAACTCTGACCACCCCAAATTAACCCGACACTAGATTAGAGAAAAGAAGAGAGGGAGGGGGAGAACTAGTTCCTACTTCAGGAATTTAGGTTTTTTTCCGACCTACTTCTAGAATATTGTATTGGGAAGATTGTATATGTTTATGTGAATCTTACACAGTGAAATCTTGGTGGCAACCCAGTTGGCAACCCACAACCAACAAGCTCGCAACCAACTGACCAACCAACCAAACCAGATCCCAGAGAGAGAAAGAGATGACCCACACTTGAGATGGAAGAAGACTTGGTCATGGGCAGAACTGGAGTGGATCCATCAGTCAATGGACCCAGGCTTATCCAAATCTCCCATCACAAGGGTACCTTTCTTTTAGGAACACACAACACTCAGTTTCAGGAACTGATACATAAATGTTGATTTCACTATCACCACACTTAACATGTACAACATTCAATTGTTTACCATGTTTTCACACTTGTTGACATCATGTATATTGATGCTTATTTATTGATGGTTTGTAATATTGGTCCTATATGCATGTTTCTAATTTATCTTGTGTACACCACAATAGAAATGTACATGACAGGCCAGAAGACACAGGCCCATTCAATAAATAATTAACTGTCACTGATCTTATGTTGATTATTGGTTCAACCTATCTGTGATTCACCATCTTTTGTGTGTACACCTGTTGTCAAGATCTATTGAAACTTGTTGATGTGTTTAATTGTTTAAAAACAATTTAACTTATGATGAATTACTGAATGGGGAGAGGAAAGACTCAAGGTCTATCAATTGCTCAATATCTATGCTTTCTTAACATAAATCAGGCTGAGAGAATTCTCCAGACTTTCCTCAGATTTGATAAACTAAAAGGGGTGCTCAAGAGCTAAAAGAATCCTTGGAGAAGGAGCAGAATCCCAGTTGATATTTATTATTTTCACCAGGGCCATAATCTATATCTCCTAGACAAAATTAAATAAGACGAGGCCTGCAGATAACTCAAGGTTCATATTCTGGGGTTATTGAAGATAGAAGAGGATGGGGCCCAACTTCTTTGTTAGAAATGGGGCATGCACTACAGTGATCTCCCACTCCCTTCAAAATATATGACACCATCCCACACGAAACATTCCTTTCTCCACCTTACTAAGCATACTCTTTGAATCCGTAATGAATACAATATGTGTTGCAGTAGTCTCCTCTAACCAAACGGAATGGCGATGTTACTGCTTCCACCTCCATTCTCATGCTGGAGGTCGTAGTCTCATATATCAGACTCTCCTTTTTCAAGACTCGCCCATTAGCCTTTACAATAAAGCCCCAGCCACTACGTATGTTTCTCACCATTGCCCCATCGGTGTAGATGACTATGTCACCTTGATGTGTGTTACTCTGGATCAGTTGTTGCACTTCATACTCAGTGCGGCCCACTGCTCATTCTAAGCACTCACAACTCAGTGTTACTATTAAATTGTGCCGATCCGTCATGTCTTCCGGAACTTCAACCCACTCTCTTTCATTGATGGTCTCTAGATCACATACATGACGTGTAGAAAGTTCTGCCTGTGCCATTCAGGACCTGCCTCGTCTTAGTCTATGACCCTTGACCATATCCATGGCTGCATGCAGGGGGCGATCCCTGTCTGCAGCAACTCTCAGGTACCATTTGGCCTGAAGGATCCTATACCTGTTCGTCATTGCTAGTAGCGCCAACATGCATATAATTGGTGTGTCCTTTGTGCACCCCAGGATTACCCACATGGTCGCATTCTGTATGCGCTCCAATCTTTATCGTGAATGTAGAGTAAAGTAAAGGACCTTTATACACAGGAACGAGAGGTAGATTTTCTCAGTATGATGCAAGTATTTAAAATGCCGCCCTTTACATGTTTGTTTTTCTTTAAAAATGTCGCCCCCTTAAGAAGCCACATTACGGTGCCGCCTGATGCGGTCGCCTCTATGTATCATAGCACGTCACGACCCTGTTTATACATGCCTTAACTGATTGGCTTCTATAATCAGAAATGGCTCAGTGTACTCCTAGCTCTTAAGAACATTTTTTCCTCACTTTTACTGACAACGAATATTCTTCATAGAGTGAAATGCTGCCTTTGCTTTGGCTTTTCTACATGTAACTTGCTTAATACATCTTCCATCTGCTGTTATTAAAATACCAAAATACTTAAATATATTGACTTGTTTCAGATTCTTCCATTCATTTTGATGTCACATTTTGGAAATTGGATGAGGAAAAGTGTTCACAACGGGATAGTTGAAGTGGAGGAGATGCAGTAAGAGACAAAGAGAGAAGAATGTTACAGAGTTTAACGTCATGACATGGAGGAACATCAGTATCTCAAATTACTGGCTGTATACGAGACAGATTTATCATCATCATCATCATCATCATCATCATCATCATCATCATCATCATCACCATTATCAAGTGCCATGTCGGCTGGCGTACTCGTTCATTACACTCCACAGATCTTGGTCTTTGATTTTCTGGATCAAATCTGCTGACGATATTCCTAAAAGCCAAGAAACATAATGAGATTTGGATTCTTGTGGAGAGCAAACTGAGTAAAATCTATGATCTAGTCTCGGCAGCCTTGCAAGATGGTGAGATATATGATATTGACCTCAGAATAATTATTGGCAAAGCCTTGAAATTTCACCAAAGGCGGACCGAAATCTGTCGTAAAGTTTCCGCTAATTTGCTCGCAGAGACGAAAAAAGAGCTTACCGAATACACAATACGCAAGCCTCCATTAGCAGTGAAGTAGGATACATCTATGGCTCAGCGCGCTAGACGGAAGTGACACACTTGTCATCTCAAGTGCTTATTCACCGAAAAACAGCGCGCTCTATTTTTCGTCATTCCCGACACACGGATGTAAATTACAGTGTGACGGGCTTGAATGTGAATCTCTATGTATTTGCAGTCAACGGCGTCGTTAAATCACACGACACTACGATGAGCTTATCATCAAGGGACACAGACGACTTCGCAAAAACGGCCTCCTTAGCCTCCTCATGCCTTCCGTGCATCCTCTATCACAGTGGTTCTCAATCTTTTTTGGCCCGTGCCCCCCTTCACCATATTTTCAGAACATCATTCCCCACCCCTCTTTCATATTTCCTACCTAAACATCCCCCTCTCTCGCCCCTACACAGTATACGTAATAATGGAAGCACATACTAAAACAAGTCTAGACGTCCACATAAAACGTGATTTGTGTGTCTACTTACGTTATAAAATGAATTTTAGAAAGGAGAGACGTACATAACCGTAAAGTATGAAGGGAAAAACAAGAAAAAGTAATCGGTTCTTGTATTAACGCGATCTTGAAATAATCTTCATTACCCCCCTGGAAACCTCTTTTGCATCGACATAAATGTCCTCTTCAGTTATCTTCCTCATCGGGTGTGCATTTTCTACATACCTCATCCTCCATGTAGTAGAGTAGTACTACATACTTACAAATGTATGATAGCTGCTTTAGGTCAGCAGAGCACCTCAGACATATAAATGCATCCCAACCCCGTTTTATTTATTGCATATGCATGTAGCAGAAATGCAGCAGAAATCGTCCCTGCACCTTTTTTTTCTACACCGAACTATTGACCTGTATTTATATAAGAATAATCAACCTGTATTTATATAAGAATAAATACAGGTTGTTTAAAATCAAAAATAGGAAATATATTATTGGAGAAATATGCTATAATAACGAGGTGGAATGAGTATATAAGAGATTTCTATGATGGAGAAAGGGCAGAATTAACAGAAGAAAGTAACTTAGAAGGTCCACCTATTCTAAAACAAGAAGATGATGACGCCATAAAGCATATGAAGAAAGGAAAATCAGCTGGGCCAGATGGAATCACTGTCGTGAAATACTGAGAGTTAATGATTCCCAGATAGACGACTGTATAAACCGACTGCCCAGGTAGGAGAAGGGTTAACAAAGGAGAGACCAGGCGCATGTGTTTATAGGTCAAGACAGGAGAAGGGGCCGGCTAACCGCGCAGGTAAAAGGGTCGAGTGGAAAGATTCGTTTGGGACAAAGGCAGACAGCATTATTGGACAGCATATTGCGGTCTGGGTGAATGAATAACGGAAAAGTTCCAGTTCTGTAATTTTCCACTAAAAGGTGATAATGAAGTAGGGACTTGAGATGTCAAGCAAGGTCAAGGACTATGCGGCAGAGATGACCGATATAAAGAGGGTCAATTCTTTGTGTAAGTTTAGTGTGTGTTCCAAACTGACCTGAAGGAGATATGTTCTTGAGTGGGAATAGAAATACACGTCCCTAATGATGGAAAGAGGGGATAATAGTGTGTTATTCGCTAAGTGTTTTTTCAATTCCAAGAACATAGATGCCTAAATAAGGTATAAAGATATTAGATATAGTTTAGCATAGGAATATAGATGTGTGTGAATAGCAATTACCATTTCTTTCTATTTATGGATAGTTTAGACTTTGGTGAATTCATATGTCTTATGCGGATGTACTTCGGAAGCCTTATCATTATGGCTGGAGAAGGACACTTGCATAAGTAGTAGAAAGGGGCGGCTGCTTATCACTGGATTTGTTATACTTTTCCAGGTTCTACTCTCCTAGTGAAAGCAGAGACAGGATAAAGAGTACTACATTAAACAACTAAAGTACATACGGAGAACATATTTACGATGAAGAAAGAAATAAGTTAAAATAAATACAGAACACTGTATGCTCAAACGAATATAACACTAAGGCCCTGAAAGAGAAGAGATGAAGAGGAATACCCTTGAGTAAACAAAGAAGAAAGAATAGACAATTAGAGACATTGATATTAATCTATAGACAATAGGAATAACTGTGACGAGGTGGTGGTTTTTTCGATGTTGGATATGCACCGTCATGAAACAGACTCGAGCGCAGTCATAAACTTACGGGACTTTTATTACGGTACAGTGACTCAGTGGTGAACAGTTTTTGTTTCATTCAATAACGGATTTACCATCAGATTCAAGCATACGGATAATCCCGGGTGAGCTCTGTCCTGTTTGATGTGCTGTCCTGTGATCTTGAAGAATGTATGGGCGAGAAGCCACACCGCTGATAGACATGCAGAGTTCTTTCTAACACCAACCATAGAACACCCTATCAACTACACTTACAAAATCAATACATACACCAGACATAGTTTTATTAATAAATCTTTTGTTTATTGTTGAAAGAAACTGTTGTCGGAGTATGTGTTGAGAGAATAACAGAGAGAGAGAGAGTGAAACCACTAGATATATGGAAGGGAAGACAGAAGAGAGGAGGGTAGACTAAAGTCAGGCTATAATCCCAACAGATAATAAGTTGAAGATGTACTTGTTGATTCCCACTCTCCTCTCGGAGAAGAACAGGACATAATTGGTGGAGCGAGCGGGATACGTACATACAGAATACCCATATGACCGGAAGGCATAACATGGCATATGAATAAAGGGGTACTTGCATATTGGCACAGGCATAGCGGAGTACCTGCATGTTGGGACATACTGATTGGAATAAAAGGAAAAGAAGTATATATTGATGACTTTTAATGGAAGGACGTCCATTGGATATATGGTGCCATTACATTTATGGTAGAAACAGTTCATTAATGCTGGTGACTTTACAGTGAGAAAGTTCCAGACAGAGTGAATGTGGATAGGTGGTAAGACACATTACATACCTAGTCACACGGTCACACGTCTACATAAGTCTTTATCCTATATCTCCTCTTGTGGATGAGAGAGTGGTTGTGATGTACTGTGTGGTGTTGTAGATATATAATATTAGATAGACATAGATTCATGATATAGGTTCTAGGTAGGAACATAATTGTATAGTGAGTACTTTTTTACTGCCTTGAGGTGTCTTTACGCAACGGGCTGACTTACCTGCTTTAACTATGGCCACTCCCAAACTAACTACAGCAGAACTTAGGGCCAACGGAGAAGAAATTGGGTTGGCTGGTTCAGACTTAACTGATTACATCCAGGAAAGAGAGCGAGAGATTCGTCAAGCAGAACGAGAAGATCGCAAGACCGAGTGGGAAGTGAGAAGAATAGAGGTGGAGACCAAGCGACTAGAAATGGACCAGGAGACCAAGCGACTAGAAATGGACCAGGAGACAAAGCGACTGGAAATGGAACAAGAGGCCAAGAAAATGGACCAGGAGACCAAGCGACTGGAAATGGACCAGGAGACCAAGAAACTGGAAATGGAACAGACTGCCAGGAGACAAGAAATGGAACATGAATACCGCTTGAAAGAGTTAGAACTCAAGACACAAACTAAGGGTGAAATAGATGCAGCAGAAGGAAGTTCATCTTCACCTGGGGCAACATACATGAGTGGACAGGGTTACCATGCCATGAAGTTTCCCTTGGCGGTCTTTGATGAAAGTAAAGAGAAGTTATACCAGTTTTTGGATCGGTTCGAGGCTATGGCAGTCGCTATGGGACTGGATAGAACCAGATGGGCTCTTAAATTATCCCAGTCTTTACGTGGTTCAGGGTACGAGGTCTACACACGCCTACCACCAGGACAGGAAAATCAGTATGAGGAATTGAAAGCCGCTTTGATGAAACATTATGAAGTCACAGCACAAACGTATAGGAAGAAGTTTAGATCGTCTAGACGAGAGCCGGGAGAACTATTCGCCGCCTACAGTCTAAGGCTGAAATCCTATCTCCAGAAATGGATGGACTTGGCAGAATTCAAGAGGGATTATGAGAGTCTCGAAGAGATGATGGTGGTCGACCAGATGCGAAAGCAAATGTCGAAACCTCTCAGAACCTTCTTGGGAGAACAAGGGGCGGAACGGATTGAGGCTGTGAATAAGCTGGCGGAAAGATTCGTGGAAGTACATGGTGAAACTGAGGAACTAAGTACACAAACCAAAGGTCAGGAGAAACCAGAGAAAAAGAAACCTAAAAACTGGGAAGGAGGAAAAATGGAACCTTATATAAAGCACACAGAGGAGAGTTCAGAGAAGGTGAAGGTAGGAAGCCAGAGCACCTCGAATTCTCAAGCGAAACGACCGTGGTCTGAGAGGTGGTGTTCATTCTGCAAGGTACCATCGCATAACACGAAGGACTGCAGATCGAAACCTAAAAGTTCTTACTTCACAGCATGCAAAGTGATTCCTACATCGGTGATCACAGACAAGGCTGAGGTTGGCGAAGGAGAAAGGAACACAAAGGACACACGGAAACCTAGGAAGGGAACATGGTGTACACACTGCCAGTCGATAACACATAATACTGTGGACTGCAGATGCAAGGCAAACGACGCCAATTGCATAACCAACCTCGAGGAATCAAAAGAGGAAGGCAAGGAAACGGTCAAGGAGATGAAAGACACGCAGGACCAAGAGAGACCACCTGTGGTTGAACTGATTGAAGTAAATGGCCAACAGGTTGCTTGTCTCTACGATACAGGTTTGGATGGGGAAGCGGTGGTGGACGCCAGCTTGGTAAGCCCAGACCAACTTACAGGGGAGACCATAGAGCTAAAGCCGGCAATGAGGAGTGCTGTTACCATGACGCTGCCAATCGCCAAGGTGGAGATTAAATCCAGGTACGTCACGGGCATTATTCCTGCGGCGGTATTAGCTGACTCCCTATTCCCAATGATCATTGGCACGAAATATGTCTTTTTGGGGATGCCCAAACAGTCAACCCACAAGGGAACAGTAGTCAGTGGATCTCAAGGGAAGGAAAAAGAGGCAGAGACACTATGCGACAACTCAGGGATAGGAGAATTGCATACTGCCCAGAGGAAGGATACTACGTTGCATCCTTGCTACAGGAAGCTGCAAAGAAGTGCTGAGCCACCAGAACGGGGACAGTACGTTCTGAAGAATCAACTACTCTATCGGAGAGCTGGGAGGGGAGATAACCTGCATGAGCAGTGGGTGGTTCCAGAGACCCACCGTCCTCACATTCTTCAGAGTGGACACATCATAGGCGAGAATCGACATATGGGTGTCAGAGAGACCTTGCAGCAACTATCCGGCCATTATTGCTGGCCAGGAATGACCGGAGATGTACGCCGGTGGGTGAAGTCTTGTTCGGAGTGCCAGAAAGCACCACCCAACAAGCGAATTAAGAGGAAACTAGCTCTTAAAGTGGAAGACAAAGTGGAAGTGTGGAGTCCAGCAGAGACCAATATACTCCAAGTAGGATGGAAAGGACCTTATCCTGTGGAAAAGGTGGTGTCCAAGAACATCTACAAAATACGGATCGGGGAAGAGAAGAAAAATCTCCCTAGACATCTCATTAGGAAATATGAAGAGAGATCCGGGAGCAAAGCTTCGCACTTTATGGTGATGGCAGCCATTGGGACAAAAGCTACCAGTCCAGACGAAGACCAGAGATCGCCAGTACAACCTAGGATTGCCTATGGGACAGTACGTGATAGGTCAGATTTACCCAACGACAGGAGGAGGGAAATCACAAGTCAGGGAAAGGACAAGAGTGAAAGTTTCACCGGTAACCAAGTTCAGAAGGGGTGGGTAACGTCGGGAAAAGCGAGAATTACCCAGGACTCCAACCAAAGATTGGCTGACCAGATACAATATCGCCCAAGATGGTCCTGGAAGCAAAAGTCCAGGAGATTTGGGAAAGACGACTCGGTCCATCGAGGACGAGGTGGAACATCCCCAGAGGCAAAGCCGGGGGAAACCAAGAGGACATGGAAGCAGTGTTACAATCAAGATGGGACAATCCGTCTGTATTGTGAGCCGTCGCTGACGCAAGTCGAAAGTAGGTCGACCGGACGTACAGGAGCGAGGAGCCAACACTAGTTTCAGTCGTTAGTAGTATAGTAGGGTGTCAATTAGAGCGCCTACTGGATAATGTGAGGATCCAATCATATCATCAACACGTGATGTTAATAGCTACTTCGCAGAAGCTCAACGCACGGTGGATGTGATGGACGTTGTTGCTGCAACTGGACTTCACAGTGGAATACATTTTTGGTAAGGAAAATGTAGGAGCAGATTTATTATCCAGACATCTAGCTCCGGAGGAAGAAGATTAGGATTGTGGATCATGGGAATCAAACCTACAGTGAGAAAGATTCGACGCGGTCTAATCTCTTAAAGAGGGGGCCTATGTCGTGAAATACTGAGAGTTAATGATTCCCAGATAGACGACTGTATAAACCGACTGCCCAGGTAGGAGAAGGGTTAACAAAGGAGAGACCAGGCGCATGTGTTTATAGGTCAAGACAGGAGAAGGGGCCGGCTAACCGCGCAGGTAAAAGGGTCGAGTGGAAAGATTCGTTTGGGACAAAGGCAGACAGCATTATTGGACAGCATATTGCGGTCTGGGTGAATGAATAACGGAAAAGTTCCAGTTCTGTAATTTTCCACTAAAAGGTGATAATGAAGTAGAGACTTGAGATGTCAAGCAAGGTCAAGGACTATGCGGCAGAGATGACCGATATAAAGAGGGTCAATTCTTTGTGTAAGTTTAGTGTGTGTTCCAAACTGACCTGAAGGAGATATGTTCTTGAGTGGGAATAGAAATACACGTCCCTAATGATGGAAAGAGGGGATAATAGTGTGTTATTCGCTAAGTGTTTTTTCAATTCCAAGAACATAGATGCCTAAATAAGGTATAAAGATATTAGATATAGTTTAGCATAGGAATATAGATGTGTGTGAATAGCAATTACCATTTCTTTCTATTTATGGATAGTTTAGACTTTGGTGAATTCATATGTCTTATGCGGATGTACTTCGGAAGCCTTGTCATTATGG
Source organism: Cepaea hortensis (assembly GCA_963921405.1). Lineage (NCBI taxonomy): Eukaryota > Metazoa > Mollusca > Gastropoda > Stylommatophora > Helicidae > Cepaea > Cepaea hortensis. The sequence goes on along the minus strand of OY992881.1, from coordinate 92,172,862 downwards.
CTGGAGAAGGACACTTGCATAAGTAGTAGAAAGGGGCGGCTGCTTATCACTGGATTTGTTATACTTTTCCAGGTTCTACTCTCCTAGTGAAAGCAGAGACAGGATGAAGAGTACTACATTAAACAACTAAAGTACATACGGAGAACATATTTACGATGAAGAAAGAAATAAGTTAAAATAAATACAGAACACTGTATGCTCAAACGAATATAACACTAAGGCCCTGAAAGAGAAGAGATGAAGAGGAATACCCTTGAGTAAACAAAGAAGAAAGAATAGACAATTAGAGACATTGATATTAATCTACAGACAATAGGAATAACTGTGACGAGGTGGTGGTTTTTTCGATGTTGGATATGCACCGTCATGAAACAGACTCGAGCGCAGTCATAAACTTACGGGACTTTTATTACGGTACAGTGACTCAGTGGTGAACAGTTTTTGTTTCATTCAATAACGGATTTACCATCAGATTCAAGCATACGGATAATCCCGGGTGAGCTCTGGCACCGCTGATAGACATGCAGAGTTCTTTCTAACACCAACCATAGAACACCCTATCAACTACACTTACAAAATCAATACATACACCAGACATAGTTTTATTAATAAATCTTTTGTTTATTGTTGAAAGAAACTGTTGTCGGAGTATGTGTTGAGAGAATAACAGAGAGAGAGAGAGTGAAACCACTAGATATATGGAAGGGAAGACAGAAGAGAGGAGGGTAGACTAAAGTCAGGCTATAATCCCAACAGATAATAAGTTGAAGATGTACTTGTTGATTCCAACTCTCCTCTCGGGGAAGAACAGGACAATCACAATAGAAGAATTAGAAGTAATGGGAGAATTTGGAGTAGATATATTAACCGAAATGTTGAATTATATTTATAGCAGTGGATATATACCAAGTGATATATTGAAATCTGTATTTATAGTTGCTATACCAAAAAGACCAGGAGCAATTGAATGCGAAGATTTTCGTACAATTAACCTCATAAATCATGTCACTAAGCTTCTACTCAGAATTATAATGAGAAGAACAAGGAAGAAAATAAAAATGGTAATTGGTGAAGAACAGTAAGGATTTGTGGAAGGAAAAGTTACAAACAATGCAATATACACATTACGAACAGTATTAGAAAGATCAGTAGAGACAAAGAAAGACATATATTTGAGCTTCATAGATTATACTAAGGCATTTGATAAAGTAAAACATGATGAACTGATTAAAATGTTGGAAGATATTAACATTGATGGGAAAGATTTCAGAATAATAAAAACTATTTACTGGAACCAAACAGCAGCAATTAAAATGGGAAATAAAGAAGGAAATTATGAACACATAAAGTTGGGAGTAAGACAGGGATGTGTTTTGTCACCAGATCTATTCTCCCTCTATAGCGAAGTAATAATGAGAGAGGTCAAAGAAAAGCCGGGAATAATATTTGGATGTTATAATATAAATAATATACGCTATGCAGATGACACAGTATTGATAGCGGATAGTGCAACAGATCTACAACAATTGTTGGACATTGCAGTAACAGAGAATGCAAAGAAAGGACTCTCCTTGAATATCAAGAAAACAGTAACAATCTTGGTGTTAAAGAAACAGGTGACACCAAAATGTGAAATAGAGATAGAAGGGAAAATTCTTCACCAAGTGTATAGTTTTAAATATCTAAGGACATTTATAACATCAGATGGAAGATGCGCAACAGAGATCAAGAGCAGAATAGGGCAAGCAAAGGCTGCATTTCAAAAAATGAAGAATATCTTATGCATGAAGTCGCTATCATTGAATGTAAGAAAGAGAGTACTGAGGTGCTATATAGAACCTGTTTTGCTGTATGACTGTGAATCTTGGAATATAAATGAACAAATTAGGAAGAGACTGAAAGCAACAGAGATGTGGTTCTTTAGACGAATGTTGCGAATTCCTTGGACTGCCAAAGTAACTAACGACGAATGCCTTAAAGAGGCTGGCTAAACTAGAACATTATATACAACAATAAGAAAGAGACAAACAGCTTTTATTGGTCATGTGATGAGAAGAGAGGCGCTGGAGAACATCGTGACAACTGGAAAGATCGAGGGGAAGAGAGACCACGAGAAATGATGCTGGATGGATTGCGACGGTAGCATGCAGGAATATCAACGACAGAGTTGATCCAGAAAACCAAGGACGGAGATTTGTGGAGAGTCATGAACGCCTACGTCAGTCGGCGCGGCACAGGATGATGATGAACTATTGACCCAGGGTTCACGAGCCACTCACAATATTTCATCTTGGAATGATGACGCGTGACTTATCTCTAATAAGGTATAACACCGGCCCCCCATTTGCTTTGATAGGAATTTTCCTCTGGATACTGCAGCGAGGCTCCGTCGTCATTTTGAGGTGACAGGTTCGAATCCCGGTCGGTAACTATAGACTATAGCTTTCAAATTTTATGTTGTCTAGTGTGTCCTCTAATCTCTACTTCCTTCTTCTCCTTCTATGTGCGCCAAAATAATATTATGTGTGTTTATTTGTAAACTGTCTTAGTGGCCTCAAAGGGTTCCCGATTGATTTCCTGGATACTGCGAGTTCAATTTACAACATTAGTGAATACGGAAGTTAATTACTACGGCAGTAGTTGAAATTGCATAGAAAGTTTGAGGTCGGGCATTTAGGACATCGGAAAATGGAAGTATAACGCGCTGACTTGAGTAGGGAGAGACGTGCGACGGTGCTCACACTGGCATACCGGAACACCCTGTATGTGTGTGTGTGTGTGGGGGGGGGGGGGGCAAACTTATGCCCTGGCCTGAGCTGGGTGACCCTTGGCCTGCTGTCTCGGTAGTTCTTAAATAGCCCTTCTCTTGGGAATGACCTGCGGTGCTTGGCTGGGGTGTGTATTTGGCCAATACTCCGGTGCCATGGACCCCTTAGTCCCCCAATACCGCTATTTATTATTATGACACTAACTAAGCTGTTTGTCTCTGTCTAATTGTTGCATATAATAATAATGTTCTAGTTTCATAAGCCTCTTTTAGGCAGTTGTTGCAGTCCAAGGAATTAGCAACATTCGTCTCAGAAAACACATCTCTGTTGCTTTCAAAGGAGACAGAGTGCTGTGGGAAAAAGACATAATCACAAACCGCCACAGCTTGTAAGACCGATAAGATATGACATATAATATTGTGTTATTCAATACCAATAATGTGACCAATAAAAAGATGTCAACTGAAACGAGAAAAAGAGTGTTGAAGTGCTACATAGAACCTGTACTTGTATATGGATGTGAAGCGTAGACAATGAGCAGTCAGGCTGACAAACATCTGATGGCTGTAGAAATGTGGTTTCTGAGGAAAATGCAAAGAAATGGACAGCTATCTATGGACAGCCAGAAAGGCCAATGAACAAGCCCTTCAAGAAACAAATGAAGATCGTAAACTGATTAGAGAAATTAGACGTACACAGTCACAATTTTTGGGCATGTTATGAGAAGAAATGAATTGGAGAACTTGGTGACAACTGGTAAGATCGAGGGGAACAGACCAAGGGGAAGACCTAGAAACAAGTACCTGGATGGCTTGGCCTTGTGGCATGGTCGAGACAGAAACACGGAGCTGATCCACGACTCTGGTGATCGAGTGAGATGGCAGAACATGACCGCCCACGCTTACCGGCATGGTACATGATGGATGAATGGATTGTGTTATTCACACGGTGGCGTACCCATAACCGACGGATGTGCTGGTAGCAAGCCTGGCTAACGGAATAGCCACTTTCTTGGACCGACTTCCGGAACCAAGGTTTACAAGTTATAAGAATTCCTTCAAGTCGCTGTAAAATTGAATGTTCTTACTTGACAATAAGCAGTATCTTTCTGAACGTAACCAACTATTAACAGCATCATAGTACTAGCAGGTGATACTTGTTGTCTACTTTTTCATACTCGGACCTGAGCTGCATAGGTTCCAAGAAATGTCTTTGGAAATAAATAAAGGCGCCCCACCCCTCTCCCCCAACCTACCCCGAGTGTAGCATATATAGACAATATTTAAAAATTGGCTTTTTGTTTATGAAACAATCAGAGTTGGATACAGCTTGATAAGACGAATCCAACGGTATCTCAACGAAGATAAGTGGAGTTATTAATTTTTTGTATCCTGGTCTACAACCAGGAAGTGCAAAGGAATCTTAAGAAATGGTTTTTTTTTTTTTTTAATCACAGCTCAATAAATTGGAAGCTGACTAATTCTGCCTTCTATTACCGTGGCTTGTTTATTTTTAAACGGACAACATAGTACAATATTGCATCTGGAGTGGCAAGGCCTAACTTGACATATCTATTTTTTGATAGGATGTGCTGTGACCTAATTAATAATTTAAAATGGCCGCCAATTGTTTATTATTCATTAAAAGTCTGTCGCTTTGCTAATGAACCTGGCAAGATAGTATCTTGGTACCACAGTGGTATCTTGGGTTATTAACTTAATTCGTTCCAGAACTCGGTTCGTAACACGAAACGTTCGCAACCCGAAACATTGAAATCAATGAAATAAAGACAATCTGTTTCAAGATGAAAGAATCGTTCTTTTTTTTAAATTAAAATCCAGTTGTTTACCTGACAAAACGCAAAGAATGTGTGTACTTCATGTTTTAAATATAGAGAAATAAAACTTCCAAATGAATTAAATGTCAGATAAAAAAATTTAGTCTATCTTTATTACCAAGAAAACGATCATGGAAAATTTTCACTTTCTTTTTATTCTGAATCATTAGTTTCAAGAGTATTTTGACGCTGTTTCTTGGCAGCCGACTGGGATTCTTTCTACACCAAGAAACTGTCAAGGGAAATTTGTTGCTTTCTTTGCTAGAGAATCTTTCTGAAGTGGGCCATCGTGTTATCGTTCATCACATGTTGGGGCATAAGGCTTGTTAGCAACAAGTTTGCTTGGATGATGGTTCACAATGAAGTCATCGATGTCTGCCCACTTGCTGCAAATTTCTTTAATCCTGGCAGTTGAAACGGTCACTGACTCCTCATCATCGGATGACTGCTCCTCCTTTAATGTCTTTAGCTGTTCATTCTGAAGATCCACAAGCTCATGTGTAGTACTGCTTGTACTGTACGCGATCGTTTGTCTCCAATGTTACACCTTGCTCTCTCTCGCTCGCCTTCGTTTGTAACCCGCTTGCCACAAGCATCATATAAAGCATGAGTCTCAGAGTCTCCGAGAAAAATGCACTCAACTTTTAAGAATTTTCTATAGGATGTGCTGTGACCTAATTAACAGTTAAAAATAGCTGCCCATTTATATTAATTAAATGTCATGTGAAATGTCCGTCCTTAGTGAAAGAACAATTCATGAAAATGTACTCACATTGTCTTGATGTACGCATTGCATTGCAACAGCTTTATTTTGTTGATTAAATATCATGCAATAATGTAAGTAAATAAGGTTGTAACTGCTGCATAAATTAAGCAGTCATTTTCACTAATAATTTATTTCTACGTCTGCTCTTTAATTACACTATTCTGTATCTAAAAGTGAGCAATTAATAATAACATACTAACTTTAAAAAAAAAAACATAACTTGTTTCACAGTATTTTATTTAAATTTACATAAGTATGTTCTGCTGTGCTGCTGAGAAGAAAAGTACTCCGTGCTTACAGTAGTTACATGTTTCGATAGAAGGGTCTGAAAATCAGTTTTCAAAATTATTTTCAGTCGTGTCAAATACTGAAAAATTATACAAGTACACAGATAAATTACTGCTACCAATGAAACCTAAAATTCTGTTTGATTTTAGTAGTTAAATTGCCAGTTCTAATTATAAATAAATACATGTCCGCTATAGTTTAGTACTATGTTGGGTGCCGCCATTTTGAATTTTGTGTTATGACTGCCATATCTCATTTTCATGGTTGTGCTAAATATTTTTTCCTAAACGTTATTGAAAGCCATGATTGTTGAAACTCTTCACATATATGTAAAATTAAATAAAGAATTCAAAAATGCAACAAAAAGTCAAGGTTGGTTTAAAATACAGAAGTTATAAGACAAATTAGCTTACTCTTCTTGAATAAACTTAAAGAAATTCAAGAGAAGAAAGTTCTAAGTGACAGTCACTGGCAGATAGACCGCAGTAGCATTTATTAGAGTTGTTTCCCCTGATCTGTGACATTTGGTTTTCGAATACATCAAATCTAAAGCAGGCGTAGGTAAAAACCGGAAGTGACTGGAGGATCGCAAAAAATCTCCCGGGAAAAAGACCTCCTCCTTCCCCAACCCCCCAAAGATAAAGAACAGTAACTGACATTGCTACTGAGTGCGGGCAGATCTATAAAAATATATTTTATATATTAATATTTAGCCTATCTATAGCACCATATGTCCAATATGCATCAAGCTGTGCAAAAATGGTCCTTTGCTTTTTACTTACCAAATACCCACACCATTTTAAAAAGTAGTAGTTTAACATGACATTCCTGTAGTTTCCAGGAATGAAGGTTAGTTAGCTGATCAGTAGTTACTTACTTCTAGTGAGTGGTAGTGGTGTATTTCAAGTAGTTTTTACATGTATTGTTGGTTGGGTAGGATTGTATTGTTAAATTAGTAATTGTTCATAGTGACAAGCCGTCACGGAGCTATTGCTATACTTATACACATACAGATCCAACGATCTTGTTATATATTATTTTATATATAGAGATATAAACGAAACACAACTTGGATTTAGGAAAACCAAAGGATGCACAGATGCCATTTTTGCTCTTAGACAACTTATAGAAAAATCAATTGAATTCAATGAAACACTCTACTTAGCCTTTGTCGACAAAGAAAAGGCATTCGATAGAGTAGATAGAAACAAGCTGTGGGAAATCCTTAAACAATATGGAGTGAGTACACATCTAACAAACCTATGTAGAAGTTTATACAACAACAGTGAATGCATAGTGAGAGCAACTGGAGGACACTCAGAACCCTTCACCATAAGATCCGGAGTATGACAAGATTGTGTCCTGTCCCCTCTCTTGTTCATAACATATATAGACAACATATGAAATGTGTAGGGAACATAACATGAAAATTAGCACAAGCAAAACAGAGGTAATGACTATAACTAAAGAAGAACAAACAGCAACAATTCACCTAAACGAACATCCCTTGAAACAAGTAAAGAGTTTCAAGTACCTAGGAAGTATAATATCAAATGGCAGATCAGAAGACGAGATCGAAAATAGGTGCAATAAGGCAAATCAACTCATTGGACAAATGGCATCAATACTAAAGAACAAACATGTATCAATAACTACTAAGAAAGCAATTTACAACACAATCTTCCTACCAACTCTATGCTACCAATGCCAAATCTGGACAATGACAGAAAAAGAGAAAAGAAAAATCACAACAACAGAAATGAGGTTCCTGAGAAGAATACTCAACGTATCAAGAAGAGATAAGATCAGAAATGAAGAAATCAGGACTAAAGTGGGGGGTTAAACCAACACTAGATTTTATTAGAAAGCAGCAAGTCAAATGGTTTGGCCATGCAAGCAGGTTACCAGTCAACAGCATACCACAACAAGCAATGATGTACAGACCAGATGGAAACAGAGAAAGAGGCCGACCACGTAACAGTTGGATGGAGGGAATAGAGTCCATGGGAATATCGATATATGAAGCCCATAATCGGACACTCTCACGATGTTTATACTTCACCTCGACACTGCAAGGTACAAGAGGAACATGATGAGATGAGATATAGAGATATTTCAAACTGTATTGACCTGTTCACTATCTAAAAAATGATGACCTGATCTTCACTTGAAAGTTTTTATGATAAGCATCATTTTTTTCAGGAACCATGGCATGTGATCAACATAGAACAATTAGTATAATGAGCTACATCACAAAGATTTTGCCACGAATTATCATGCAAAGAGTGAGGAAGAAAATACAACCTGAAATAGGGGAAGAACAATGTGGGTTTGTAGAAGGAAAGGGTACAGTAAATGCTGTGTATATGCTGCGAACAGTTATTGAACGTGCTATAGAAGTAAACAAGGATATACACCTTTGCTTTATTGACTACACAAAGGCTTTTGATAGAGTTAGACATGTCAACATGGTTGATATGCTTGCAGATCTACAAATTGATGGTAAAGACATTAGACTTATAAAAAACATATATTGGGAACAACAAGCTGCCATAAGGATTGATAATGAAGTGGGACAATATCAACCTATTAAGAGAGGTGTTAGGCAGGGATGTGTAATGTCTTCAGATCTTTTTTCCCTATACAGTGAAAATATTTTCAGGAATGTAGAAGATATAAATGGAATCAGCACTGGAGGACAAAACATCAGTAACATTAGATATGCAGATGATACAGTACTGATTGCAGACAATGCACAGGTGTACAACAATTAGTAGACACAGTTGTTGTACACAGTGAGCAACTGGGGTTGGAATTAAATTGTAAGAAGACACAGATTATGGTCGTCACTAGGAAGAACGAAGTACCACAATGTAATATACAAGTAAATGGGAATAGTCTTCAACAAGTGAATCGGTACAATTATCTCGAAACAGTTATAACATCTGATGGGAGATGCCTTGGAGAGATTAGAACAAGAATCACCATGGCGAAAGTAGCCTTTAGGAAGATGAAAAACATTCTGACCAATAAAAATATGTCAATTGAAATGAGAAAAAGAGTGTTGAGGGGATACATAGAGCCTGTTCTTTTGTATGGATGTGAAACTTGGACAATGTGCAGTCAAGCTGAAAAACATCTGATGGCTGCAGAAATGTGGTTTCTGAGGAAAATGCAAAGAATACCATTGACAAACAGAAAAACCAATGACCAAGTACTTCAGGAGACAAATGAAAATCGTAAATTGATTAGAGAAATTAGACGTAGACAGTCAAATTTTTTTGGACATTTTATGAGAATAAATGGATTGGAGAACTTAGTGACAACTGGCAAGATCGAAGGGAACAGACCAAGAGGAAGACCGAGAGGAAAATACCTGGATGGCTTGGCCACATGGCATGGACGAGACAGGAACACTGAGCTGATCCACGACGCGGGTGATCGAGTGAAATGGCGAGTCATGACCGCCCACACTTTCCGGCATGGCACATGATTGATTGATTGATCATTTTTTCACATGATCATGTGTAGGAAGATGTAAAGAAATTTTTGTTTTTTCATAAGTTGTGCTTAAATCATGATGTTGTTGTAGAGATCACCAAGCTTTGCAAGTAGATCTGCTTCCTCATTGCCCAGAATGTTGCAGTGGGCTTGTATCTACTGAATTACACATTTGTTGAAAATTTTCTTCAACTTTTGCAAATGCCAAAAGGTGTGGTTCGTCCTAGGCACTCATCACTTTACTTTGGCCTATTTACTAATCAATAATCTGAAGGAAATATGTTTTAGTTACTTTAGTAAAATATTCACTTTTTGTTGTTATGAAAACTATAGTTGAATAGACCTTGAAAACTACTAAATTCCAGTTCCTTTGCCACTACTAAAAAGAGATTTAAATTATTAATGACTTGCTGACAAGCAATTTTAATTAACAGGAGAAGAGAGGAAATAGTACTAATTCATCTCTTTGCACCACTGGAACTTTACAGAAAATGCTTGCAGTTTAGTGGCAGTAATGAACTTAGTAGACAGCATAAGGTCACCATACAGTGGATACCATCCCACTGTGGAGTACCCGGAAACGACAGAGCTGATCGATTGGCTAAGGAAGGAGCAAAAAGAAGAGCAGCCTGTTGTGCCCATTACATACCACCAAAAGAAAAGAATGATCAAATCAGTCAGAAGGCCACCAAACCTTACTCAAGACGACTACCTAGTTATGGACAGACCAGAACAAGTCATTATTCTGCGCCTCATTACAGGACACAATAGATTACACAACCACATGTATACAAAATTCAAGATTGGTAAATCAGTCATGTGCACATGTGGATTTTCGTCACAAACAGCAGAGCACATACTCTAAGACTGCCCAAAATACAAAATATCTAGGCAAACCTTCTGGCCTAGAGAGACAGTAATGGAAGATAAACTCTATGGACCGTTGAGTGAACTGAAAAAGACAGTTAAATTTATACAAGCGACAACATTGCAGTTATAGACATATTTCAAGCAAATGAAAGAAGAAGAAGTAGCTGTAATTTATTATTAACTGAATTCTCAATTCATACAAACTATACAAACAGTTTATTGTTGTTTACAGAGGATGGACAGAAACTAATAATCAAAGATAGGAAATACTTAAATATAATTCAGGAGCCTTTTTTGATAAGCCAAGAAAAAGATTCAAAATTATGTGGGAAGTAACATTTTTCAGGCACTGTTACATCTGGTGCCCTTGATTTTTCAACCCCTGCTAATATTATAATTAGTTCATACTGATGTTACATCATTTGACCTAATTAGAAATATAAAATACATATATCACATTTACTTTATTTATTCACTACTGGGTGCTTCTCTATTAAAACATGTGTGTGGTTATCAGTATGTTTAAACTGAGAAAAGGCATGTGTGGGATGAGGGTAGAGTGATGGCATGGATAGGAATGGGAGGAAATGTCACTGCCTTATTCCTTCCCTCAACTGCGGGTCATCAATGCAGGTGTGTGTATAAGCCGTGTACCTTCCCTTCACTGCAGGTCATGATTGCAGGTGTTTGTATACGTCTTGGTCCTTCCCTTAACTGCAGGTGTGTGTATAAGCCTTGGGTTTGGAGCAGGACCATGTCATTGCTGGGCCAGATGCTTGGTCATACATAAGTGTATGAGGATGGGTACAGCTCATTGTGGCTGGGATGCATGGACTGATGCAAGTTGGAGTGTGGTTGAGTAGCAGGGATGCTTGCCAGGTTGGCTTGGTGAAAGTTTGAGAATATGTCCCGGGAGATTGAGTCTAGGTATGTGAACATGTTCAGGTCAAGGAAGGATGGGGTTTGGTTTACCCTGTCAAGTGGATTGTGAAGATATGTGTACTGTGCAGGGTTTAATCATAATATATGGAACAAACACACTTTTTTTAAATGGTTAAGAATAGGGCATGCAGGCCCGTCGAACATTTTGCCTTTCTATCACTCTTTCTTACATTATTTCATCCATACATCACTTATGAGACTAACCGGGAACACAACAACATCAAAACATGCAATATAAAGGCATGGGGAATGTAAAAAAATCAGTATTACATGACTCAATAATATTAATTATTGATGTGTCAGTTGTTATTAGTTATGGGGGGGGGGGGCATACTATACTACCAAAAGGGGACTGATTGTTATACTACTGTTTTATTATTATTATATACTGGGTCTGTGGGTAGTGGGATTTGGTAGCAGAATAGGAGTGTAAGAATGTGCAGAGTTGGAGATGGTTTCTTCTTCGTTTGTCTGAAATGTTTGTTTTGTATCTAAATGCGTGAGATAGGTTCTTCTTCTTTTGCTGCTTTCATCTGGAATGTTGTTGTAGGCGTAATTGTGTTGTGCCTGTTTACAGCAGAGCTGCGATATTTGCATCTTTCAGCCGACGCATCCGACTTCTTCAGGCATTTGTTGGCCAGGTTACCTTCCCTGGAGATGTGTTCTAAATGATACAAGTTCGTGTTCTAAATGATACAAGCTCAATGGTGGGTTTGGTAGGTGCGTTTGGTGCATATAGACAGGGGTAGAAAAATCCAAACATTCAGGAGCTAGCTCCCTTTCCTCAGGAGCCAGCATATTTTTTTTTAAACATGAGCTAGGAAAAACATGAATCAAACTGATAAAGCTATATATTTCTTTAATGAGCCATTAAATTCCTTTATCAGAGGCTTAGTTAAAGATATCATGAGAACACTTAAGTTTTTCACACATCTCTAAAGCTCTCAAGTACCTGTCATATGTTGCATTTGCAGTGGCACAAAAGAAAGAAATGTCTCCTTCACCTTTTTTTCTCTGATAAAATGAATATATAGTACCAGCTTATCATCATCAGATCTGTCTGCATGTTCATCAAGTAAGATACTGACGTATGAGTTTCCCATGATTTCACATAGCAAATAAATTTTCACGAAGATATAATACAATTTAGGAAATATATTCTCTACTTTTTGTTTCATTCACATCCTTCTCTGTATCAATCACATTTAACTTGGCTAACAATGCAACCAAATCGAGATAGGTTGGATTATGTGAGGATTATTATAATAATGTGATTTACAAGCAGCCAACATAGACTAATATAACACAGTGACAAAATAGGCTGTAGGACCCCGTGGCCAAGACAGTTATTGAATACACCAATTGGGGTTGTTAGTAGTTGTAAAGACATTAGTAGTTGTAAAGACATCTTATAAAATGTCAGTTATTATATGAGTGGCACCTTGCAGTCTTGACAGACCAAAGTATGTGAGTTGGAATGTGGCCAATATTCCGTCACAATGCTTGGGCAGAGCTTCAGAGAAACATGTGGTTCCCAAACGACATGTTCCCTCTCTCGGCCTAGCCTTGTGTTTTCCAGAGGAATGGGTAACTAATACGTCTGGCACAAGGTAGGCTGCAGACGCTGGCGGCTCAGCGTCAAACCTCCGAGACCTCGCCTCCACAAGCAGGTGGCGAGTGATGGCCAGACCCTGGAACACAAGGGACCCGGCTTAGAGGCATTCAGCCAAGTCCCACAGGTGAGGGCCTTGTACGCGCCTGGACCATAAGGACGCTTATATCTGTCAATCACAAGTGTCCGGACCTGTGTAAAGCGTGCACTATCGTCAGACTCCCCGCCTGACCTTAGCGGACCCCGCGACCAGCGGGAATAGACCCGCCGGAGATACCGCACGAGATATTGCTCGTCTATTGCGAGCAAATCTCCCATCCTTCCACTAAGTAAAGAAACGATAAAAGTAGTGGTATTTCAATTGCGCTTGCGCTCCCACCTATGCTACGCCCTTCATGTGTCTTCACAAAGTCGGACGAGAGTCAAGCTCAACAGGGTCTTCTTTCCCCACTGATTCTACCAAGCCCGTTCCCTTGGCTGTGGTTTCGCTAGATAGTAGATAGGGACAGTGGGAATCTCGTTAATCCATTCATGCGCATCACTAATTAGAGAGATCTTATAAAAGTATATTTTAATGTGAAAATAGTATTTCATATGGTCATAGCCTTTCATATTTTTTGCAGAAAGAAATAATTTGATAATTTATCACTTTATGTTCGTTTCCTAAACATAGTGGTCATGCTGTCACCCCTACCTAGTAAGTAAGTAAAGAACCCTTTTACATGCCCTTGTTTCTTTGAGCTTCTGGTGCTAAACCCATATTTGTATAGACCAACCAGCACCTGGTGGATGGTGTAGTATGTATCATGCAACCAGCACTTGGTGGTTGGTGTAGTATGTATCATGCAACCAGCACTCCATGGGTGGTGTAGTATGTATCATGCAACCAGCACTCCATGGGTGATGTAGTATGTATCATGCAACCAGCACTCTGTGGGTGGTGTAGTATGTATCATACAACCAGCACCTGGTGGATGGTGTAGTATGTATCATGCAACCAGCACTCTGTGGGTGATGTAGTATGTATCATGCAACCAGCACTCCATGGGTGATGTAGTATGTATCATGCAACCAGCACTCTGTGGGTGGTGTAGTATGTATCATGCAACCAGCACTCCATGGGTGATGTAGTATGTATCATGCAACCAGCACTCTGTGGGTGATGTAGTATGTATCATGCAACCAGCACTCTGAGGGTGGTGTAGTATATATCATGCAACCAGCACTCCATGGGTGGTGTAGTATGTATCATGCAACCAGCACTCCATGGGTGATGTAGTATGTATCATGCAACCAGCACTCCATGGGTGATGTAGTATGTATCATGCAACCAGCACTCCATGGGTGATGTAGTATGTATCATGCAACCAGCACTCCATGGGTGATGTAGTATGTATCATGCAACCAGCACTCTGTGGGTGATGTAGTATGTATCATGCAACCAGCACTCCATGGGTGATGTAGTATGTATCATGCAACCAGTACTCTGTGGGTGGTGTAGTATGTATCATGCAACCAGCACTCCGTGGGTGGTGTAGTATGTATCATGCAACCAGCACTCGGTGGGTGGTGTAGTATGTATCATGCAACCAGCACTCTGTGGGTGATGTATGTATCATGCAACCAGCACTCTGTGGGTGGTGTAGTATGTATCATACAACCAGCACCTGGTGGATGGTGTAGTATGTATCATGCAACCAGCACTCTGTGGGTGATGTAGTATGTATCATGCAACCAGCACTCCATGGGTGGTGTAGTATGTATCATGCAACCAGCACTCCGCGGGTGGTGTAGTATGTATCATGCAACCAGCACTCCATGGGTGGTGTAGTATGTATCATGCAACCAGCACTCCATGGGTGGTGTTGTATGTATCATGCAACCAGCACTCCATGGGTGGTGTAGTATGTATCATGCAACCAGCACTCGGTGAGTGGTGTAGTATGTATCATGCAACCAGCACTCCATGGGTGGTGTAGTATGTATCATGCAACCAGCACCTGGTGGATGGTGTAGTATGTATCATGCAACCAGCACTCGGTGGGTGGTGTAGTACGTATCATGCAACCAGCACTCCATGGGTGGTGTAGTATGTATCATGCAACCAGCACCTGGTGGATGGTGTAGTATGTATCATGCAACCAGCACTACGTGAGTGATGTATGTATCATGCAACCAGCACTCTGTAGGTGGTGTAGTATGTATCATGCAACCAGCACTTGGTGGTTGGTGTAGTATGTATCATGCAACCAGCACTCCATGGATGGTGTAGTATGTATCATGCAACCAGCACTTTGTGGGTGGTGTAGTATGTATCATGCAACCAGCACTCCATGGGTGGTGTAGTATGTATCATGCAACCAGCACTCTGTAGGTGGTGTAGTATGTATCATGCAACCAGCACTCTGTGGGTGATGTTGTATGTATCATGCAACCAGCACTCCATGGGTGGTGTAGTATGTATTATCATGCAACCAGCACTCTGTAGGTGGTGTAGTATGTATCATGCAACCAGCACTCTGTGGGTGGTGTAGTATGTATCATGCAACCAGCACTCTGTGGGTGGTGTAGTATGTATCATGCAACCAGCACTCTGTGGGTGGTGTAGTATGTATCATGCAACCAGCACTCTGTGGGTGGTGTAGTATGTATCATGCAACCAGCACTCTGTGGGTGGTGTAGTATGTATCATGCAACCAGCACTCTGTGGGTGGTGTAGTATGTATCATGCAACCAGCACTCCATGGGTGGTGTAGTATGTATCATGCAACCAGCACTCGGTGGATGGTGTAGTATGTATCATGCAACCAGCACTCCGTGGGTGATGTATGTATCATGCAACCAGCACTCTGTGGGTGGTGTAGTATGTATCATGCAACCAGCACTCCGTGGGTGGTGTAGTATGTATCATGCAACCAGCACTCCATGGGTGGTGTAGTATGTATCATGCAACCAGCACTCAGTGGGTGGTGTAGTATGTATCATGCAACCAGCACTCCATGGGTGGTGTAGTATGTATCATGCAACCAGCACCTGGTGGATGGTGTAGTATGTATCATGCAACCAGCACTCCGTGGGTGATGTTGTATGTATCATGCAACCAGCACTCTGTGTGTGGTGTAGTATGTATCATGCAACCAGCACTCGGTGGGTGGTGTAGTATGTATCATGCAACCAGCACTCGGTGGGTGGTGTAGTATGTATCATGCAACCAGCACTCCGTGGGTGGTGTAGTATGTATCATGCAACCAGCACACTGTAGGTGGTGTAGTATGTATCATGCAACCAGCACTCTGTAGGTGGTGTAGTATGTATCATGCAACCAGCACTCTGTAGGTGGTGTAGTATGTATCATGCAACCAGCACTCTGTAGGTGGTGTAGTATGTATCATGCAACCAGCACCTGGTGGGTGGTGTAGTATGTATCATGCAACCAGCACTCCATGGGTGGTGTAGTATGTATCATGCAACCAGCACTCCATGGGTGATGTAGTATGTATCATGCAACCAGCACTCGGTGGGTGGTGTAGTATGTATCATGCAACCAGCACTCCATGGGTGGTGTAGTATGTATCATGCAACCAGCACTCCATGGGTGGTGTTGTATGTATCATGCAACCAGCACTCCGTGGGTGGTGTAGTATGTATCATGCAACCAGCACTCGGTGGGTGGTGTAGTATGTATCATGCAACCAGCACTCCATGGGTGGTGTAGTATGTATCATGCAACCAGCACTCCATGGGTGGTGTTGTATGTATCATGCAACCAGCACTCGGTGGGTGGTGTAGTATGTATCATGCAACCAGCACTCCATGGGTGGTGTAGTATGTATCATGCAACCAGCACTACATGGGTGGTGTTGTATGTATCATGCAACCAGCACTCCATGGATGGTGTAGTATGTATCATACAACCAGCACTCGGTGGGTGGTGTAGTATGTATCATGCAACCAGCACTCCATGGGTGGTGTAGTATGTATCATGCAACCAGCACCTGGTGGATGGTGTAGTATGTATCATGTAACCAGCACTCCATGGGTGGTGTAGTATGTATCATGTAACCAGCACTCCATGGGTGGTGTAGTATGTATCATGCAACCAGCACCTGGTGGATGGTGTAGTATGTATCATGCAACCAGCACTCGGTGGGTGGTGTAGTATGTATCATGTAACCAGCACTCCATGGGTGGTGTAGTATGTATCATGTAACCAGCACTCCATGGGTGGTGTAGTATGTATCATGCAACCAGCACCTGGTGGATGGTGTAGTATGTATCATGCAACCAGCACTCGGTGGGTGGTGTAGTATGTATCATGCAACCAGCACTCCATGGGTGGTGTAGTATGTATCATGCAACCAGCACTCGGTGGGTGGTGTAGTATGTATCATGCAACCAGCACTCCATGGATGGTGTAGTATGTATCATGCAACCAGCACTCGGTGGGTGGTGTAGTATGTATCATGCAACCAGCACTCCATGGGTGGTGTAGTATGTATCATGCAACCAGCACCTGGTGGATGGTGTAGTATGTATCATGTAACCAGCACTCCGTGGGTGATGTTGTATGTATCATGCAACCAGCACTCTGTGGGTGATGTAGTATGTATCATGCAACCAGCACTCGGTGGGTGGTGTAGTATGTATCATGCAACCAGCACTCCATGGGTGGTGTAGTATGTATCATGCAACCAGCACTCTGTAGGTGGTGTAGTATGTATCATGCAACCATCACTCTGTGGGTGATGTAGTATGTATCATGCAACCAGCACTCCATGGGTGGTGTAGTATGTATCATGCAACCAGCACTCTGTGGGTGGTGTAGTATGTATCATGCAACCAGCACTCCATGGGTGGTGTAGTATGTATCATGCAACCAGCACTCTGTGGGTGATGTAGTATGTATCATGCAACCAGCACTCCATGGGTGGTGTAGTATGTATCATGCAACCAGCACTCTGTGTGTGATGTAGTATGTATCATGCAACCAGCACTCTGTGGGTGATGTAGTATGTATCATGCAACCAGCACTCTGTGGGTGGTGTAGTATGTATCATGTAACCAGCACTCCATGGGTGGTGTAGTATGTATCATGCAACCAGCACTCTGTGGGTGATGTAGTATGTATCATGCAACCAGCACTCCATGGGTGGTGTAGTATGTATCATGCAACCAGCACTCTGTGGGTGATGTAGTATGTATCATGCAACCAGCACTCTGTGGGTGATGTAGTATGTATCATGCAACCAGCACTCTGTGGGTGATGTAGTATGTATCATGCAACCAGCACTCTGTGGGTGATGTAGTATGTATCATGCAACCAGCACTCTGTGGGTGATGTAGTATGTATCATGCAACCAGCACTCTGTGGGTGGTGTAGTATGTATCATGCAACCAGCACTCTGTTGGTGATGTAGTATGTATCATGCAACCAGCACTCCATGGGTGGTGTAGTATGTATCATGCAACCAGCACTCTGTGGGTGGTGTAGTATGTATCATGCAACCAGCACTCCATGGGTGGTGTAGTATGTATCATGCAACCAGCACCTGGTGGATGGTGTAGTATGTATCATGCAACCAGCACTCCGTGGGTGATGTATGTATCATGCAACCAGCACTCTGTGGGTGGTGTAGTATGTATCATGCAACCAGCACTCTGTGGGTGGTGTAGTATGTATCATGCAACCAGCACTCTGTGGGTGGTGTAGTATGTATCATGCATCCAGCACTCTGTGGGTGATGTTGTATGTATCATGCAACCAGCACTCCATGGGTGGTGTAGTATGTATCATGCAACCAGCACTCCATGGGTGGTGTAGTATGTATCATGCAACCAGCACTCCATGGGTGGTGTAGTATGTATCATGCAACCAGCACTCCATGGGTGGTGTAGTATGTATCATGCAACCAGCACTCCATGGTTGGTGTAGTATGTATCATGCAACCAGCACTCCATGGTTGGTGTAGTATGTATCATGCAACCAGCACTCCGTGGGTGGTGTAGTATGTATCATGCAACCAGCACTCTTTGGGTGGTGTAGTATGTATCATGCAACCAGCACTCCATGGGTGGTGTAGTATGTATCATGCAACCAGCACTCTGTGGGTGATGTAGTATGTATCATGCAACCAGCACTCCAGGGTGGTGTAGTATGTATCATGCACCCAGCACTCTGTGGGTGGTGTAGTATGTATCATGCTACCAGCACTCCATGGGTGGTGTAGTATGTATCATGCAACCAGCACTCTGTGGGTGGTGTAGTATGTATCATGCAACCAGCACTCTGTGGGTGATGTTGTATGTATCATGCAACCAGCACTCTGTGGGTGATGTATGTATCATGCAACCAGCACCTGGTGGGTGGTGTAGTATGTATCATGCAAAAAACACTCCATGGGTGGTGTAGTATGTATCATGCAACCAGCACTCCATGGGTGGTGTAGTATGTATCATGCAACCAGCACTCCATGGGTGGTGTAGTATGTATCATGCAACCAGCACTCTGTGGGTGGTGTAGTATGTATCATGCAACCAGCACTCCATGGGTGGTGTATGTATCACGCAACCAGCACTCTGTGGGTGATGTTGTATGTATCATGCAACCAGCACCTGGTGGGTGGTGTAGTATGTATCATGCAACCAGCACCTGGTGGGTGGTGTAGTATGTATCATGCAACCAGCACTCTGTGGGTGATGTTGTATGTATCATGCAACCAGCACTCCATGGGTGATGTTGTATGTATCATGCAACCAGCACTCCATGGGTGGTGTAGTATGTATCATGCAACCAGCACTCCATGGGTGATGTTGTATGTATCATGCAACCAGCACTCCGTGGGTGATGTAGTATGTATCATGCAACCAGCACTCTGTGGGTGATGTATGTATCATGCAACCAGCACCTGGTGGGTGGTGTAGTATGTATCATGCAACCAGCACTCCGTGGGTGGTGTAGTATGTATCATGCAACCAGCACTTGGTGGTTGGTGTAGTATGTATCATGCAACCAGCACTCCATGGATGGTGTAGTATGTATCATGCAACCAGCACTCTGTGGGTGGTGTAGTATGTATCATGCAACCAGCACTCCATGGGTGGTGTAGTATGTATCATGCAACCAGCACTCTGTAGGTGGTGTAGTATGTATCATGCAACCAGCACTCTGTGGGTGATGTTGTATGTATCATGCAACCAGCACTCCATGGGTGGTGTAGTATGTATCATGCAACCAGCACTCTGTAGGTGGTGTAGTATGTATCATGCAACCAGCACTCTGTGGGTGGTGTAGTATGTATCATGCAACCAGCACTCTGTGGGTGGTGTAGTATGTATCATGCAACCAGCACTCCGTGGGTGGTGTAGTATGTATCATGCAACCAGCACTCTGTGGGTGGTGTAGTATGTATCATGCAACCAGCACTCTGTGGGTGGTGTAGTATGTATCATGCAACCAGCACTCTGTGGGTGGTGTAGTATGTATCATGCAACCAGCACTCTGTGGGTGGTGTAGTATGTATCATGCAACCAGCACTCCATGGGTGGTGTAGTATGCATCATGCAACCAGCACTCGGTGGATGGTGTAGTATGTATCATGCAACCAGCACTCCGTGGGTGATGTATGTATCATGCAACCAGCACTCTGTGGGTGGTGTAGTATGTATCATGCAACCAGCACTCCGTGGGTGGTGTAGTATGTATCATGCAACCAGCACTCCATGGGTGGTGTAGTATGTATCATGCAACCAGCACTCAGTGGGTGGTGTAGTATGTATCATGCAACCAGCACTCCATGGGTGGTGTAGTATGTATCATGCAACCAGCACCTGGTGGATGGTGTAGTATGTATCATGCAACCAGCACTCCGTGGGTGATGTTGTATGTATCATGCAACCAGCACTCTGTGGGTGGTGTAGTATGTATCATGCAACCAGCACTCGGTGGGTGGTGTAGTATGTATCATGCAACCAGCACTCGGTGGGTGGTGTAGTGTGTATCATGCAACCAGCACTCCGTGGGTGGTGTAGTATGTATCATGCAACCAGCACACTGTAGGTGGTGTAGTATGTATCATGCAACCAGCACTCTGTAGGTGGTGTAGTATGTATCATGCAACCAGCACTCTGTAGGTGGTGTAGTATGTATCATGCAACCAGCACTCTGTAGGTGGTGTAGTATGTATCATGCAACCAGCACCTGGTGGGTGGTGTAGTATGTATTATGCAACCAGCACTCCATGGGTGGTGTAGTATGTATCATGCAACCAGCACTCCATGGGTGATGTAGTATGTATCATGCAACCAGCACTCGGTGGGTGGTGTAGTATGTATCATGCAACCAGCACTCCATGGGTGATGTAGTATGTATCATGCAACCAGCACTCCATGGGTGGTGTTGTATGTATCATGCAACCAGCACTCCGTGGGTGGTGTAGTATGTATCATGCAACCAGCACTCGGTGGGTGGTGTAGTATGTATCATGCAACCAGCACTCCATGGGTGGTGTAGTATGTATCATGCAACCAGCACTCCATGGGTGGTGTTGTATGTATCATGCAACCAGCACTCGGTGGGTGGTGTAGTATGTATCATGCAACCAGCACTCCATGGGTGGTGTAGTATGTATCATGCAACCAGCACTCCATGGGTGGTGTTGTATGTATCATGCAACCAGCACTCCATGGATGGTGTAGTATGTATCATACAACCAGCACTCGGTGGGTGGTGTAGTATGTATCATGCAACCAGCACTCCATGGGTGGTGTAGTATGTATCATGCAACCAGCAACTGGTGGATGGTGTAGTATGTATCATGTAACCAGCACTCCATGGGTGGTGTAGTATGTATCATGTAACCAGCACTCCATGGGTGGTGTAGTATGTATCATGCAACCAGCACCTGGTGGATGGTGTAGTATGTATCATGCAACCAGCACTCGGTGGGTGGTGTAGTATGTATCATGCAACCAGCACTCCATGGGTGGTGTAGTATGTATCATGCAACCAGCACCTGGTGGATGGTGTAGTATGTATCATGTAACCAGCACTCCATGGATGGTGTAGTATGTGTCATGCAACCAGCACTCGGTGGGTGGTGTAGTATGTATCATGCAACCAGCACTCCATGGGTGGTGTAGTATGTATCATGCAACCAGCACTCGGTGGGTGGTGTAGTATGTATCATGCAACCAGCACTCCATGGATGGTGTAGTATGTATCATGCAACCAGCACTCGGTGGGTGGTGTAGTATGTATCATGCAACCAGCACTCCATGGGTGGTGTAGTATGTATCATGCAACCAGCACCTGGTGGATGGTGTAGTATGTATCATGTAACCAGCACTCCGTGGGTGATGTTGTATGTATCATGCAACCAGCACTCTGTAGGTGGTGTAGTATGTATCATGCAACCAGCACTTGGTGGTTGGTGTAGTATGTATCAT
The DNA here is from genome assembly GCA_963921405.1 of Cepaea hortensis. NCBI lineage: Eukaryota > Metazoa > Mollusca > Gastropoda > Stylommatophora > Helicidae > Cepaea > Cepaea hortensis. The sequence goes on along the minus strand of OY992881.1, from coordinate 92,150,834 downwards.
GCAACCAGCACTCCATGGGTGGTGTAGTATGTATCATGCAACCAGCACTCTGTGGGTGATGTAGTATGTATCATGCAACCAGCACTCTGTGGGTGGTGTAGTATGTATCATGCAACCAGCACTCCATGGGTGGTGTAGTATGTATCATGCAACCAGCACTCTGTAGGTGGTGTAGTATGTATCATGCAACCAGCACTCTGTGGGTGATGTAGTATGTATCATGCAACCAGCACTCCATGGGTGGTGTAGTATGTATCATGCAACCAGCACTCTGTGGGTGGTGTAGTATGTATCATGTAACCAGCACTCCATGGGTGATGTTGTATGTATCATGCAACCAGCACTCCATGGGTGGTGTAGTATGTATCATGCAACCAGCACTCCATGGGTGATGTTGTATGTATCATGCAACCAGCACTCCGTGGGTGATGTAGTATGTATCATGCAACCAGCACTCTGTGGGTGATGTATGTATCATGCAACCAGCACCTGGTGGGTGGTGTAGTATGTATCATGCAACCAGCACTCATTGGGTGGTGTAGTATCATGCAACCAGCACTTGGTGGTTGGTGTAGTATGTATCATGCAACCAGCACTCCATGGATGGTGTAGTATGTATCATGCAACCAGCACTCTGTGGGTGGTGTAGTATGTATCATGCAACCAACACTCCATGGGTGGTGTAGTATGTATCATGCAACCAGCACTCTGTAGGTGGTGTAGTATGTATCATGCAACCAGCACTCTGTGGGTGATGTTGTATGTATCATGCAACCAGCACTCCATGGGTGGTGTAGTATGTATCATGCAACCAGCACTCTGTAGGTGGTGTAGTATGTATCATGCAACCAGCACTCTGTGGGTGGTGTAGTATGTATCATGCAACCAGCACTCTGTAGGTGGTGTAGTATGTATCATGCAACCAGCACTCTGTGGGTGGTGTAGTATGTATCATGCAACCAGCACTCTGTGGGTGGTGTAGTATGTATCATGCAACCAGCACTCTGTGGGTGGTGTAGTATGTATCATGCAACCAGCACTCTGTGGGTGGTGTAGTATGTATCATGCAACCAGCCCTCTGTGGGTGGTGTAGTATGTATCATGCAACCAGCACTCCATGGGTGGTGTAGTATGTATCATGCAACCAGCACTCGGTGGATGGTGTAGTATGTATCATGCAACCAGCACTCCGTGGGTGATGTATGTATCATGCAACCAGCACTCTGTGGGTGGTGTAGTATGTATCATGCAACCAGCACTCCGTGGGTGGTGTAGTATGTATCATGCAACCAGCACTCCATGGGTGGTGTAGTATGTATCATGCAACCAGCACTCAGTGGGTGGTGTAGTATGTATCATGCAACCAGCACTCCATGGGTGGTGTAGTATGTATCATGCAACCAGCACCTGGTGGATGGTGTAGTATGTATCATGCAACCAGCACTCCGTGGGTGATGTTGTATGTATCATGCAACCAGCACTCTGTGGGTGGTGTAGTATGTATCATGCAACCAGCACTCGGTGGGTGGTGTAGTATGTATCATGCAACCAGCACTCGGTGGGTGGTGTAGTATGTATCATGCAACCAGCACTCCGTGGGTGGTGTAGTATGTATCATGCAACCAGCACACTGTAGGTGGTGTAGTATGTATCATGCAACCAGCACTCTGTAGGTGGTGTAGTATGTATCATGCAACCAGCACTCTGTAGGTGGTGTAGTATGTATCATGCAACCAGCACTCTGTAGGTGGTGTAGTATGTATCATGCAACCAGCACCTGGTGGGTGGTGTAGTATGTATCATGCAACCAGCACTCCATGGGTGGTGTAGTATGTATCATGCAACCAGCACTCCATGGGTGATGTAGTATGTATCATGCAACCAGCACTCGGTGGGTGGTGTAGTATGTATCATGCAACCAGCACTCCATGGGTGGTGTAGTATGTATCATGCAACCAGCACTCCATGGGTGGTGTTGTATGTATCATGCAACCAGCACTCCGTGGGTGGTGTAGTATGTATCATGCAACCAGCACTCGGTGGGTGGTGTAGTATGTATCATGCAACCAGCACTCCATGGGTGGTGTAGTATGTATCATGCAACCAGCACTCCATGGGTGGTGTTGTATGTATCATGCAACCAGCACTCGGTGGGTGGTGTAGTATGTATCATGCAACCAGCACTCCATGGGTGGTGTAGTATGTATCATGCAACCAGCACTCCATGGGTGGTGTTGTATGTATCATGCAACCAGCACTCCATGGATGGTGTAGTATGTATCATACAACCAGCACTCGGTGGGTGGTGTAGTATGTATCATGCAACCAGCACTCCATGGGTGGTGTAGTATGTATCATGCAACCAGCACTTGGTGGGTGGTGTAGTATGTATTATGCAACCAGCACTCCATGGGTGGTGTAGTATGTATCATGCAACCAGCACTCCATGGGTGATGTAGTATGTATCATGCAACCAGCACTCGGTGGGTGGTGTAGTATGTATCATGCAACCAGCACTCCATGGGTGATGTAGTATGTATCATGCAACCAGCACTCCATGGGTGGTGTTGTATGTATCATGCAACCAGCACTCCGTGGGTGGTGTAGTATGTATCATGCAACCAGCACTCGGTGGGTGGTGTAGTATGTATCATGCAACCAGCACTCCATGGGTGGTGTAGTATGTATCATGCAACCAGCACTCCATGGGTGGTGTTGTATGTATCATGCAACCAGCACTCGGTGGGTGGTGTAGTATGTATCATGCAACCAGCACTCCATGGGTGGTGTAGTATGTATCATGCAACCAGCACTCCATGGGTGGTGTTGTATGTATCATGCAACCAGCACTCCATGGATGGTGTAGTATGTATCATACAACCAGCACTCGGTGGGTGGTGTAGTATGTATCATGCAACCAGCACTCCATGGGTGGTGTAGTATGTATCATGCAACCAGCAACTGGTGGATGGTGTAGTATGTATCATGTAACCAGCACTCCATGGGTGGTGTAGTATGTATCATGTAACCAGCACTCCATGGGTGGTGTAGTATGTATCATGCAACCAGCACCTGGTGGATGGTGTAGTATGTATCATGCAACCAGCACTCGGTGGGTGGTGTAGTATGTATCATGCAACCAGCACTCCATGGGTGGTGTAGTATGTATCATGCAACCAGCACCTGGTGGATGGTGTAGTATGTATCATGTAACCAGCACTCCATGGATGGTGTAGTATGTGTCATGCAACCAGCACTCGGTGGGTGGTGTAGTATGTATCATGCAACCAGCACTCCATGGGTGGTGTAGTATGTATCATGCAACCAGCACTCGGTGGGTGGTGTAGTATGTATCATGCAACCAGCACTCCATGGATGGTGTAGTATGTATCATGCAACCAGCACTCGGTGGGTGGTGTAGTATGTATCATGCAACCAGCACTCCATGGGTGGTGTAGTATGTATCATGCAACCAGCACCTGGTGGATGGTGTAGTATGTATCATGTAACCAGCACTCCGTGGGTGATGTTGTATGTATCATGCAACCAGCACTCTGTAGGTGGTGTAGTATGTATCATGCAACCAGCACTTGGTGGTTGGTGTAGTATGTATCATGCAACCAGCACTCCATGGGTGGTGTAGTATGTATCATGCAACCAGCACTCTGTGGGTGATGTAGTATGTATCATGCAACCAGCACTCTGTGGGTGGTGTAGTATGTATCATGCAACCAGCACTCCATGGGTGGTGTAGTATGTATCATGCAACCAGCACTCTGTAGGTGGTGTAGTATGTATCATGCAACCAGCACTCTGTGGGTGATGTAGTATGTATCATGCAACCAGCACTCCATGGGTGGTGTAGTATGTATCATGCAACCAGCACTCTGTGGGTGGTGTAGTATGTATCATGTAACCAGCACTCCATGGGTGATGTTGTATGTATCATGCAACCAGCACTCCATGGGTGGTGTAGTATGTATCATGCAACCAGCACTCCATGGGTGATGTTGTATGTATCATGCAACCAGCACTCCGTGGGTGATGTAGTATGTATCATGCAACCAGCACTCTGTGGGTGATGTATGTATCATGCAACCAGCACCTGGTGGGTGGTGTAGTATGTATCATGCAACCAGCACTCATTGGGTGGTGTAGTATCATGCAACCAGCACTTGGTGGTTGGTGTAGTATGTATCATGCAACCAGCACTCCATGGATGGTGTAGTATGTATCATGCAACCAGCACTCTGTGGGTGGTGTAGTATGTATCATGCAACCAACACTCCATGGGTGGTGTAGTATGTATCATGCAACCAGCACTCTGTAGGTGGTGTAGTATGTATCATGCAACCAGCACTCTGTGGGTGATGTTGTATGTATCATGCAACCAGCACTCCATGGGTGGTGTAGTATGTATCATGCAACCAGCACTCTGTAGGTGGTGTAGTATGTATCATGCAACCAGCACTCTGTGGGTGGTGTAGTATGTATCATGCAACCAGCACTCTGTAGGTGGTGTAGTATGTATCATGCAACCAGCACTCTGTGGGTGGTGTAGTATGTATCATGCAACCAGCACTCTGTGGGTGGTGTAGTATGTATCATGCAACCAGCACTCTGTGGGTGGTGTAGTATGTATCATGCAACCAGCACTCTGTGGGTGGTGTAGTATGTATCATGCAACCAGCCCTCTGTGGGTGGTGTAGTATGTATCATGCAACCAGCACTCCATGGGTGGTGTAGTATGTATCATGCAACCAGCACTCGGTGGATGGTGTAGTATGTATCATGCAACCAGCACTCCGTGGGTGATGTATGTATCATGCAACCAGCACTCTGTGGGTGGTGTAGTATGTATCATGCAACCAGCACTCCGTGGGTGGTGTAGTATGTATCATGCAACCAGCACTCCATGGGTGGTGTAGTATGTATCATGCAACCAGCACTCAGTGGGTGGTGTAGTATGTATCATGCAACCAGCACTCCATGGGTGGTGTAGTATGTATCATGCAACCAGCACCTGGTGGATGGTGTAGTATGTATCATGCAACCAGCACTCCGTGGGTGATGTTGTATGTATCATGCAACCAGCACTCTGTGGGTGGTGTAGTATGTATCATGCAACCAGCACTCTGTGGGTGGTGTAGTATGTATCATGCAACCAGCACTCGGTGGGTGGTGTAGTATGTATCATGCAACCAGCACTCCGTGGGTGGTGTAGTATGTATCATGCAACCAGCACACTGTAGGTGGTGTAGTATGTATCATGCAACCAGCACTCTGTAGGTGGTGTAGTATGTATCATGCAACCAGCACTCTGTAGGTGGTGTAGTATGTATCATGCAACCAGCACTCTGTAGGTGGTGTAGTATGTATCATGCAACCAGCACCTGGTGGGTGGTGTAGTATGTATCATGCAACCAGCACTCCATGGGTGGTGTAGTATGTATCATGCAACCAGCACTCCATGGGTGATGTAGTATGTATCATGCAACCAGCACTCGGTGGGTGGTGTAGTATGTATCATGCAACCAGCACTCCATGGGTGGTGTAGTATGTATCATGCAACCAGCACTCCATGGGTGGTGTTGTATGTATCATGCAACCAGCACTCCGTGGGTGGTGTAGTATGTATCATGCAACCAGCACTCGGTGGGTGGTGTAGTATGTATCATGCAACCAGCACTCCATGGGTGGTGTAGTATGTATCATGCAACCAGCACTCCATGGGTGGTGTTGTATGTATCATGCAACCAGCACTCGGTGGGTGGTGTAGTATGTATCATGCAACCAGCACTCCATGGGTGGTGTAGTATGTATCATGCAACCAGCACTCCATGGGTGGTGTTGTATGTATCATGCAACCAGCACTCCATGGATGGTGTAGTATGTATCATACAACCAGCACTCGGTGGGTGGTGTAGTATGTATCATGCAACCAGCACTCCATGGGTGGTGTAGTATGTATCATGCAACCAGCACCTGGTGGATGGTGTAGTATGTATCATGTAACCAGCACTCCATGGGTGGTGTAGTATGTATCATGTAACCAGCACTCCATGGGTGGTGTAGTATGTATCATGCAACCAGCACCTGGTGGATGGTGTAGTATGTATCATGCAACCAGCACTCGGTGGGTGGTGTAGTATGTATCATGCAACCAGCACTCCATGGGTGGTGTAGTATGTATCATGCAACCAGCACCTGGTGGATGGTGTAGTATGTATCATGTAACCAGCACTCCATGGATGGTGTAGTATGTATCATGCAACCAGCACTCGGTGGGTGGTGTAGTATGTATCATGCAACCAGCACTCCATGGGTGGTGTAGTATGTATCATGCAACCAGCACTCGGTGGGTGGTGTAGTATGTATCATGCAACCAGCACTCCATGGATGGTGTAGTATGTATCATGCAACCAGCACTCGGTGGGTGGTGTAGTATGTATCATGCAACCAGCACTCCATGGGTGGTGTAGTATGTATCATGCAACCAGCACCTGGTGGATGGTGTAGTATGTATCATGTAACCAGCACTCCGTGGGTGATGTTGTATGTATCATGCAACCAGCACTCTGTAGGTGGTGTAGTATGTATCATGCAACCAGCACTTGGTGGTTGGTGTAGTATGTATCATGCAACCAGCACTCCATGGGTGGTGTAGTATGTATCATGCAACCAGCACTCTGTGGGTGATGTAGTATGTATCATGCAACCAGCACTCTGTGGGTGGTGTAGTATGTATCATGCAACCAGCACTCCATGGGTGGTGTAGTATGTATCATGCAACCAGCACTCTGTAGGTGGTGTAGTATGTATCATGCAACCAGCACTCTGTGGGTGATGTAGTATGTATCATGCAACCAGCACTCCATGGGTGGTGTAGTATGTATCATGCAACCAGCACTCTGTGGGTGGTGTAGTATGTATCATGTAACCAGCACTCCATGGGTGGTGTAGTATGTATCATGCAACCAGCACTCTGTGGGTGATGTAGTATGTATCATGCAACCAGCACTCCATGGGTGGTGTAGTATGTATCATACAACCAGCACTCTGTGTGTGATGTAGTATGTATCATGCAACCAGCACTCTGTGGGTGATGTAGTATGTATCAGGCAACCAGCACTCTGTGGGTGGTGTAGTATGTATCATGTAACCAGCACTCCATGGGTGGTGTAGTATGTATCATGCAACCAGCACTCTGTGGGTGATGTAGTATGTATCATGCAACCAGCACTCCATGGGTGGTGTAGTATGTATCATGCAACCAGCACTCTGTGGGTGATGTAGTATGTATCATGCAACCAGCACTCTGTGGGTGATGTAGTATGTATCATGCAACCAGCACTCTGTGGGTGATGTAGTATGTATCATGCAACCAGCACTCTGTGGGTGATGTAGTATGTATCATGCAACCAGCACTCTGTGGGTGATGTAGTATGTATCATGCAACCAGCACTCTGTGGGTGGTGTAGTATGTATCATGCAACCAGCACTCTGTTGGTGATGTAGTATGTATCATGCAACCAGCACTCCATGGGTGGTGTAGTATGTATCATGCAACCAGCACTCTGTGGGTGGTGTAGTATGTATCATGCAACCAGCACTCCATGGGTGGTGTAGTATGTATCATGCAACCAGCACCTGGTGGATGGTGTAGTATGTATCATGCAACCAGCACTCCGTGGGTGATGTATGTATCATGCAACCAGCACTCTGTGGGTGGTGTAGTATGTATCATGCAACCAGCACTCTGTGGGTGGTGTAGTATGTATCATGCAACCAGCACTCTGTGGGTGGTGTAGTATGTATCATGCATCCAGCACTCTGTGGGTGATGTTGTATGTATCATGCAACCAGCACTCCATGGGTGGTGTAGTATGTATCATGCAACCAGCACTCCATGGGTGGTGTAGTATGTATCATGCAACCAGCACTCCATGGGTGGTGTAGTATGTATCATGCAACCAGCACTCCATGGGTGGTGTAGTATGTATCATGCAACCAGCACTCCATGGTTGGTGTAGTATGTATCATGCAACCAGCACTCCATGGTTGGTGTAGTATGTATCATGCAACCAGCACTCCGTGGGTGGTGTAGTATGTATCATGCAACCAGCACTCTTTGGGTGGTGTAGTATGTATCATGCAACCAGCACTCCATGGGTGGTGTAGTATGTATCATGCAACCAGCACTCTGTGGGTGATGTAGTATGTATCATGCAACCAGCACTCCAGGGTGGTGTAGTATGTATCATGCAACCAGCACTCTGTGGGTGGTGTAGTATGTATCATGCTACCAGCACTCCATGGGTGGTGTAGTATGTATCATGCAACCAGCACTCTGTGGGTGGTGTAGTATGTATCATGCAACCAGCACTCTGTGGGTGATGTTGTATGTATCATGCAACCAGCACTCTGTGGGTGATGTATGTATCATGCAACCAGCACCTGGTGGGTGGTGTAGTATGTATCATGCAAAAAACACTCCATGGGTGGTGTAGTATGTATCATGCAACCAGCACTCCATGGGTGGTGTAGTATGTATCATGCAACCAGCACTCCATGGGTGGTGTAGTATGTATCATGCAACCAGCACTCTGTGGGTGGTGTAGTATGTATCATGCAACCAGCACTCCATGGGTGGTGTATGTATCACGCAACCAGCACTCTGTGGGTGATGTTGTATGTATCATGCAACCAGCACCTGGTGGGTGGTGTAGTATGTATCATGCAACCAGCACCTGGTGGGTGGTGTAGTATGTATCATGCAACCAGCACTCTGTGGGTGATGTTGTATGTATCATGCAACCAGCACTCCATGGGTGATGTTGTATGTATCATGCAACCAGCACTCCATGGGTGGTGTAGTATGTATCATGCAACCAGCACTCCATGGGTGATGTTGTATGTATCATGCAACCAGCACTCCGTGGGTGATGTAGTATGTATCATGCAACCAGCACTCTGTGGGTGATGTATGTATCATGCAACCAGCACCTGGTGGGTGGTGTAGTATGTATCATGCAACCAGCACTCCGTGGGTGGTGTAGTATGTATCATGCAACCAGCACTCGGTGGGTGGTGTAGTATGTATCATGCAACCAGCACTCCATGGGTGGTGTAGTATGTATCATGCAACCAGCACTTGGTGGGTGGTGTAGTATGTATCATGCAACCAGCACCTGGTGGGTTGGTGTAGTATGTATCATGCAACCAGCACTCCATGGGTGGTGTAGTATGTATCATGCAACCAGCACCTGGTGGGTGGTGTAGTATGTATCATGCAACCAGCACCTGGTGGGTTGGTGTAGTATGTATCATGCAACCAGCACTCTGTGGGTGATGTTGTATGTATCATGCAACCAGCACCTGGTGGGTGGTGTAGTATGTATCATGCAACCAGCACCTGGTGGGTGGTGTAGTATGTATCATGCAACCAGCACTGTGTGGGTGATGTTGTATGTATCATGCAACCAGCACTCCATGGGTGATGTTGTATGTATCATGCAACCAGCACTCCATGGGTGGTGTAGTATGTATCATGCAACCAGTACTCCGTGGGTGATGTTGTATGTATCATGCAACCAGCACTCTGTGGGTGATGTATGTATCATACAACCAGCACTCTGTGGGTGGTGTAGTATGTATCATGCAACCAGCACCTGGTGGGTGGTGTAGTATGTATCATGCAACCAGCACTCGGTGGGTGATGTAGTATGTATCATGCAACCAGCACCTGGTGGGTGATGTTGTATGTATCATGCAACCAGCACTCGGTGGGTGGTGTAGTATAACCAGCACTCGGTGGGTGGTGTAGTATGTATCATGCAATCAGCACTCCATGGGTTGGTGTAGTATGTATCATGCAACCAGCACTCCGTGGGTGATGTATGTATCATGCAACCAGCACTCTGTGGGTGATGTATGTATCATGCAACCAGCACTCTGTAGGTGATTTTGTATGTATCATGCAACCAGCACTCGGTGGGTGGTGTAGTATGTATCATGCAACCAGCACTCCGTGGGTGATGTTGTATGTATCATGCAACCAGCACTCCGTGGGTGATGTTGTATGTATCATGTGATCAGCCTTTACTACTCAAGACATTTCCTGGTGCTCATTTTAGGCTGGGTCAACTTGGGAGCCCAGGTCAGTATTAAAATTATGTCCCAAAGCAGATTTGAACCCATGATCACAGGAATGGCAGGCGAACATCTAGCCACTAAACAAGAATACTACATATATGCACGGAAATGGGCTATGTTACCAGACACATTGTTTCCCATTTTACGAAAACCTATATTTACATTTATTGATATGATACCATTTATTTGAGTTCCTTAATGACATCCCATAAGAAATAATTCTTGTTCTTGTAAATAATTAAGGTAAATGTTTAAATGTACATGAGCAGTTTCTCAAGAAAAGAAGGTGACGAAGAAGGAAACTGTTACCCTAATTCATAATACTGTGACCTAATAAAAGTGAAGTCATATCACTTCGCACAGTTGAGGCAGTTTCTGATTAGAGATTCCTTTTACTGAGTTGTTCTATAATCACTGAAGTCAAAATTTCACAACGATACGTTTAATTATATTTTCAGATTCTAACTGGTCATCCTGCCTCGTTTGATTAAAATGAAGTCATGCATCCCAGCAAAGGACAAAGAAGAAGATGAGATGAACCAGGAGGTTCCTCAGAATTTTATCCCATCAATTCAGCCCCGCAGTGGTGTACCAAACTCCTCTCAGCCAACCTCAACAAGGCAAACTCAGGTTGACTCATCTCCAATTTCATGGCAACCAACATCTGGCCCTCGGCGGGTGTCACCCCCACCCACGGTGCCTCCTCTGCCATCCTCTAAAGTGAGTGAGCAGCATAACTGGCAAGCTGTAGTGCACACTGTGCGTGAGAGAAATGCCGTGATGTTCAACAACTCTTTGATGGCTGATGTTTTCTTCACAGTCGGAGCTCCAGGGCACCAGAGGAGAATTCCTAGTCACAAATACGTCCTGGCATCTGGAAGTTCAGTCTTCTATGCCATGCTGTATGGAGGACTAGCTGAGGAATGTAAAGTCATGGAGATAAACATACCTGATGTGGAGCCAGCAGCATTTCTTAATATGCTCAGGTTTGTAATATTATATAAAAGCACAGATGCATACACTTACACACATATTTTTCATTGTAATTGCTGGCACCATGCTGTCTTGACAGATGATAATTGTTTACATTGTGCTTCAAAAAACGGGGAGTAGGGATGGAGTTATACCTCTCCATAGCACAATGCTGGATTGTAGTGGCCAGCTGTTGCCCATGCAGCTTGATCCCTCTCTCAGCCTGTCTAGTTTACTTCAGGGAAAGGGTATTAAGAATACATCTGGAACAAGACAAAACTGCAGAAGCTGCTAGATAAGGAAGGCAATGCTCTAACTGTCCACCGCCGGCTCTGTGACGAAGGGGTTACAGACACAGTTTGTAATCCCGCATACCGCGTTTGAAACACATCTGCGTTGGTTTTTCATGAAATGGTATGGATGCTGGTCGTTCAGAAAGCAATCGCAAACTACCAAACGTTAACTTGCCCAGGAATGATGAATAGCCAAAACAAAAAGTTCTGAGGTTAACTGCTACGTCCATAAAGGATATGCAACTTCCTTAAACTGTCCACCTGTCGACGCTTTGATCCTAGACAAGTTGCCGACCAAGGCATATCACCTGGTCTGCCCTGCCATGACATTTAGTCATTAGGTTGCATTTCCTCGCACTATGATAAGGCTTGTATCCTCCCAATTGTGCTACTTCATCTAAAGCTGATGGTACAATGTGGAATGTCAGGTTTGTAATACATTTATGGTAAACACTGTGTGTTATTTATTTAAAATTGTATCTGTGAAGATAAAACAACAAAGCTAACCTGCCTTAGTATTAAAATGTCATACTGTCTTTAATTGCATGAGCAGCCATATTTTACCATCCACAGCTGCATCATTATATAAATCTCAATACAAAAAAGGTTTTTATGACAATACTTTTCACAGTCACATAATGTCTTACTAAAGAACACCAGAATATTTTGTTTTTGTTTGCTTAATTGTTAAGCATGATATTTATCTGTTCTTTTGTGTTTTCAGGTATCTGTACTGTGATGAAATATGGGTTGAAGCGGATACAGTTCTGGCAACACTATATGCTGCCAAAAAATACATAGTTCCACAACTGGCCAAGGCCTGTGTATGTTACTTGGAGACAAGTCTAAGTGCGAAGAATGCATGTGTTCTCCTTAGCCAGGGCAGACTGTTTGAAGAGGTGGAGCTCATGCAGCGGTGTTGGGAAGTTATTGATGCCCAGGCTGAAGAATCCCTGAAGTCCGAAGGTTTCACAGAAATTGATAAGAAAACTTTGGAGACCATATTGTCCAGAGAGACACTCAACACGAGGGAGCTTTCTCTTTTTGAGGCTGCTTGTCGATGGGCAGTGGCAGAGTGTTGTCGCCAAGATCTTGAACCCTCATCTGAAAATCAGAGACGAGTTTTAGGTGATTGTCTCCACCTTGTCAGATTCCCAGTCATGAGTCTGGATGAATTTGCCAACAGCCCAGCACAGTCTGGGGTTCTTACTCTGCAGGAATGCCATGACCTATTTCTTCATTTCACTGCAAGACAGTCACCCAAACTTCCTTTTCCAAGGGTCACAAGAAAGGGTCTATCTCAGTTCAGAGTTCAAAGATTTCAGTCGTCTGCATATCGCAGCAACCAGTGGCGATACCGGGGGCGATGTGACAGTATCCAGTTCTCTGCCGACAGGAGAATTTTTATTGCTGGCTTTGGCTTGTATGGCTCGAGCAATGCTGCATCTGAATACAAGGTGAAGATGGAGCTGAAAAGGAACGGATATGTTGAAGGCCACTGCGTAACATCATTTCTGTCAGATGGCTCAAGCAACACATTTCCTGTCTTCTTTGAGAGCCCAGTGCAGATTGAAGCTGAAACGTTCTACACTGCAAGTGTTGTTCTTGATGGGAAAGAACTCAGCTACTTTGGCCAGGAAGGTGTTGCAGAGATTCAGTGCGGAAAGGTGACTTTCCAATTTCAGTGCTCCTCAGACAGTACCAATGGTACAGGTGTGCAGGGAGGTCAAATACCAGAATTGATTTTCTACTGCTAGTGACAATTGTCCAGAATGTACATGTCCGGGAAAATATAAAGCTTCAAATACAAGAGAAACAAAAGTGGCAAATTATAAACAAAACCTCGCTTAAAAACTAAGGAATATATATATACTCAAGAATTTACTGATAAGTTACATTTACCAACAAACAGTTACTAAATGGTAAAGGAAACTTTTGAAAAGCAACCTTCCTGTAGGAACAAGGTGAATATTACAGTTTACAAGAGTCTGCTCCCTTTGGTGGGGTATTGTGTATGATATGGCAGATGTGGTCAGGGCTGTTTGGGATCATGTGACCTGTGTGGAAGAACATAAATCATCATTACCAGGAGAGGATGGTGCTGTAGGGAGTGACCAGAGGATTTCACAGACACTCACTATGTCAAGGAAAGGTTAGACAGACACATAATCAGACTGCAGCTGGCACTGTTAGTATTAGGACTCTTCATTGGTTGTTGAAGATTGGGACAGTGTGTGTGGGAATGTCCCGAGTGATCCGATGTCATTTCTTCACTGAATAGGTTACATAGCTAAAGTATAAGAAATAGTTCAACAAGTGTCATTTCCACCTTGAAGGTCAGCTGTAATGTGCCTTCAGTATCCTCTGTCCTATGTCTTCATGGTGCATTCATACAGTTTTTTCCAATCTTATCTCTTGATTTTGTCCACCCATCTGTTTCACTAGCTTCCTCTTCCACCTTCCAGTAAGTCACAAATTACTATATTAAAAACTAAATGAGATGTGAACTTGAAAACTATATATTATTACACTTACATCACTGCTTATTTCTCAACATAATCTCCGTGAATGTTGGTGCATTTGTCCCTTCATTTTAACAGTTCTCCAATGCCTGCACCATAGAAGTATTTGAGCTGCTACCTCTAGCCGCTTTCACATCTGATGCTCAACTTCTTTGTTGTCAGCAAATTGGGTACTTCATTTTTAATTCACCACAAACAGCGTAGTTATTTTTAGCACTGACCTAGATCTGGTGGGATTGTCAATTGTCAGAATATGGATCTCGGAATTCACTTCGTATTCAGTCAACAAGTGTGGTTGCAGCAAGATGTACCCGAAACCGCATATCATTGTCTTCGCAATTTGCCCCCCCCCCCCCCCCCCCCCCAGATACATCAAAGATAAGCGCAGACAGATGGGACATACACAAGATAAGATGAGTAGCACAAGATATGGATATACACTCCGGGCCCAGAAACATTTATTGCATCCATCGATCGGTCCAGCATGCAACCACACACTCAACCAGAAGTATATCAACACACCCAACACCCCTATGGAATCACCCTGATGTTACATGATTTCCCGGGAATTCCTGGGATTCCTTTGTTTGCAGTTAAATGAAGTATCACATATTGTTTACTGTCAAGGTGATTTGCTTGCTTTTTGTGGCAAAACATTTGCCACTGTAGGCAGGTAACATTACATTGCGTATATCCTTCGCAGTAAGTCCACTGCCCTGTCCCTCTTCACCCCCCCCCCCCCCCCCCCCCAGCCTCACAACAGCACAGTTTCAACACCATATGCATGTGAAACTTTACATATGCTTAAGCATGCAGCAATTATTGTCTGCAACATACAGACATCAAGCTAGATGGATATGTCACATAATGACATCATTATAAACTGTCTTATATTGATTTTTGACTTAGTTACTGACTTACCCTTATACAGTAACTATTGTAGATAAGTTGTCTAAGAATTGTGTTAGTAAACATTGTATTTATTACTTGTATTATATAATGACCCTTTTCACACTTACATGGAGAAGTATCTCCTCTGTATTAAATTATAAGTATCTCCTCTGTATTAAATTATCTTTACATACAAAACTGAGGAAGTTACCTAAAATACAGGATGTCAGAAATTTCCTGCACAGCGTTTACCTAATTGAAAGCCTACTAAGAAGTATTGCGCAGAAACCTGGACATTGAACAAGCAACTAGAAAGTCGCATAGAGGCCCTGGAGATTGGATATACAGATGAATATGTCGTATTTCATGGAAACAAAAACAATCAAATGCAGAGATTCTAGGAAAAACTGGGAATGAAGAGAGAGTTGATGAAAGAAATAAAGAGGAGGCAAGTGAAATATTTTGGCCACGTTAAAAGACATGATACTCTTAAAAAAACCACACTGGAGGGCAAGGTTGAGGGCAAGCAAGCAAGAGGTAGACAACGATACAAGTGGGAAGATAACATCAAGAGATGGACGAACATCAGCCTGACAGTATGTACAGTCAGGGCGAGAGACACAGTGTTGGAGATCTATTGCAGTCAACTTTCATTGTGGAGACAGCACCTGATTGATTGATTGATAAGAAGTATATAAGAACTGTGTTTGTGCTTTATTATATTCTTCTTCTTCTGATAATTCATGTTTGTCTGCAGCTTCCTGGCTTGAGCATTGTTGCTAATCATTTCTGATAGGGGTGTTTCTTCATGTTTTTATATAAAGCTGTCTAGCATCTTCTCTGTAAGCCTTCCCCTAACTCTTGTTTCCCTCCAAGATTTCTGCTCCAATTGTTGCCTGAGACGTTTCTTGTTGTCATGACATTTTCTAGTTTACACATTCTTATGACATGAGCAAATAATGTGGGTGATCTACTTCTGATACTAATAACCTGTTCTCTTCACGAGTTGGTTTCTGTAAATATCCTCTTTCTAACTGTCCAAGGCATTATAAGTATTCTTTTTTAGAATCACATCTCTTTAGACTAAGCAGTTTCTCACTAATCTGTTATTTGTCTATGATTCACTTCCAAACTTAACTATTGGTTCTGTGTAGCTTTTAACCACTCTTATTGACAAAAATATGTTGCATAAAATTTCTTCCTATCAAGGAATGCTGTTTTAGCATGAACTATTGTACATTTCTTCTCTTTAATACATCTTCCATCTGGTGTTATTAGGGTGCCTTGGTATTTGAAAGTATTAACTTGCTTCAGAATTGTTCCATTCTCTGATGTTGCATGATTTTGACTTCGTTTACACAGCAGTCTTAATCTTCATTTTCTGCTGTAATTACATCCAGTTTCCTGTAGCTATATTTCACTTCTGATGATCAATCTGATTATTACATTAATAAAGAAAGAGAACCTAACTTTAGGGGATTTTTGTAATTCTAAAATTTATTTGCCTGGTAATTCTCAGTATTAGTTAATATTTAGTTTACTAACAAAACTGTGAAGATAATTTTCTGACACCCTAAATGAGTTAAATAGCACTCGGAATAAATGCCAGTCGGACACATATTCAGATTGCAACTGGTACCATTTGTATTTGGATTCTTTACTGGCTGTTGAAGGTGAGGATGAAGCACATACAGGAATATCCGAATATCCTAAATGGTATGCCAGTTGATTCAACTCATGAGTTGAATGGTAAACCAACACGGCAGTATTACTCGTATTTTCTGCAGTGGAGAGTGATGTTAATTGTTATGTCTTTTCCAACAGCCATGCAAGAAGATGTAACCTTCCTATCATTTTAGTCTTATTTCACAACTGTTCACGTTTCTTTGTCCCTTAGAATTATTTGTTTATATAACATGCATTTATGTTGTTAACTTATATTATTCTATATAATTTAATTATAACTATAATTAAATTATATTATTGCAATGTTTATTTTAAAGTGATATAAATTATATATTTCATGATGTCAATAAATATATAACCAATTCTAATATGTTCCATATGATAAATTTGAAATTTGTTACAGGAACCATTTGTGATGAAGACAATAAATAATACAACATGAAAAAGCCAGAATGAGAGGTTTTCCTATAAAGAATTGGAACAATTAAGGGAATTTATGTCAGATTCCTTAACAAATTAAAATGTAAACAATAAAAACAACAGTTTAAAAATAATGCTAACATTGATCATATTCTAGTAATGAACCTAAGGCCTATCCACGTCAATATGGAAGCACTATACTCGAGTTTCGCCCTCGGGCGAAACTCGAGTATAGTGCTTCCATATTGACGTGAATAGGCCTTAGGTTCATACTAGAATACGATCAGCGTTGCCAGTAGTGGGTTGTGCTCAATATTTAAATTTCAAATCCCAAAATAACCAAATAAATCAATGCTAACATTGTTTGAAATTGACACCGATGCTATATGTGACAATTAAATATCTAAAAGTTAGAATAGCATATTTACTTACCCATTTATTGTTTACAACTTGCCTGTTTCAAAATTTGTGGTTTGTTTCTATGTGCATAGTAAACCAATTTCAACTTGTTTGCAGTATTTAATCAGAATAGCTTATGTACTTATTACACACAAGAACAGGGAGTTGTGGTGGAGCAGTGGCTAGCATGCTGGCCTGCCTACTGGGCTGTCATGTGTTTGAATCCCCTTCGAGGTGGGGTTGTTTTTCATTGACCTGCACTCCTAGGTCAACCCAGCCTAAAATCATCATCATCAAATGCCCTGCCAGCTGGCGCAGGCGTTCATGGCTCTCCACAGATCTCAGTCTTTGGTGTTCTGGATCTACTCTGCTGCTGATATTCCTCCATGCCACCATCTCAATCCATCCAGCATCATTTCTCTTGGTCGGCCTCTGCCTCTCTTCCCCTCAATCTTTCCAGTCGTCATGATGTTCTCCAATGCTTCTCTTCTCATCACATGACCAAAGAAAGCTTTTTGTCTCTTTCTTATTGTTGTATATAATGTTCTAGCTTCATTAGCCTCTTTCTGGCAATTGTCAGCCTAAAATAGGTACCAACAAATGTTCTGGGAAGTCAAGGCTGCCGATATGAGGTTGAGCACATCCCTCGTTGAGTGCTGAGTGATCTAAACATATGGGGCTTGCACCATATACCAATATGTCTCCTGACTTGAAAAAGGATCCTTCGTTTTACTAACACATGAGAACTTTAATATCCTCTTTGGGTATGGTTTTGTGATATTAATATGACGCTTTATTGCTTCTTTGCATTGGGAGCCATGATGTACTTTCCGGAAAGTAAGTTTTGCTTAATTGCCATTTTGCTTAATGAATTAATTATATTTTTTAATGCTCCCCTTTGTCTTCTCTAACTGCATATGTTAGGTATCATTCTGTCTACTTATTTTCTTTATACTCACCATTTGTTTGTATGTAAATATGTAGATAAAATGCACTTTATTTGCATTTGTTTGTATCTTGATTATTGCCTGGGAAAACCCACTAGCTTGTAAAGTTATTTATTATATATAGCCAGTTTATTATTGTATTTAATAGACTATACCTATCACGATATAAACATAATCCCAAAGCATTCACAGTCAGAGAAGTGCTGGTGCTCATACCATTTTGAAAATCAACACACTTCGGTCTGTTTCCAAATCATCTGCGGATGATTTATAACCTAGCATATGCGATTGTAAAACTACCTTTACTGCCCTAAAGCCACAGACCCCAGCCATGTCTGGTATAAGGCTGTAGCGATGAATAACAATGTCATTGCTGAATTGCCTCTGTTTAATCCTTGAGTACCATTGTTATTCCTATTTGTCACTTTTGTTTTTAGCCATTGCTTGCCTGTTTATCCTTTTTGTCAACTACAAACTTGTATACAATCTTGAATTTCTTGTTCCATTTTGCAGTTATATCTTTAGCTAACTCTTTATGTTTGTTGTCATTTTATTTTCTCTGCAATTAAATTAACCCTCTTTAAACATGTTTGCATTTTAGATTTTGTTATAAATTTGTGGTCACCAGTACGTTATCACAAACATCATGTAATGTGTTATTGTTATTATTATTATTATTATACACACACAGCTGGTCTCCATGGCGAAGGGCTTACGGACGTGGCTCGTAATCCTGTATACCCACATTTGAAACACAGCTGCACGCGATTTGGCAGCAGACCGCGTTGCGTTGGTATCGGTGCTGGTCATTCAGAAAGCAGTGGCAAACTACTGAACATAAACTTGCCAAGAGATCACAGCGGCAGAAATGCTTGGTGTTGACTGTGCTGTCCTGTAAAAAGGATATGCAAAAAAAAAAAAAAGGAATACACACACAGCCTAAGTTAACACATTTAATAATAGAAGAACTACTACAAAATGTGTTAAAATTAAATTATTAGTTACATCTTTTTGGAGACGCTAAATTGTGATCTTTGTAAAATGTTTCCATGTTCAAAGGATTCAATTTTAAAATAGTCTTGGTGGGTACCATGATGCAAGCGCATTCTATTTTTTATTTCTAGACTAGACTGGCAGTCTAGACAAAACAGTTGGATGTTCTCTGATCTAGGTCATGAGAATTGGTTTCTGTATTGTAAACAGCCATTTTCCTTAATTACGGCTGAGTACTTGCTTCCTGGGAGCCGCAGTAGCTAGAATGCTTGTCTGCTGAACCGGTGGCATGTGTTTGAACTACATTCACAGCTGAGACTGTTTTCATTGGCCAGGCTTCCCAGGATGATCAAGCCTGAAATAGTTGTCTGGAAATTTCCCGAAAAGTAAAGGTGTTAGTTGCATATTCTTTACAGGATGTTGCAATCAACCCGGGCATTTTTTTTCAGCTGTTGTGATTTACTAGGTAAATTTATGTTCAGTAATTTGCTGATGCTGATCTCTGTGGCGAAGGCGTTATGGACACGGTTCAATATTCTGCTTACCGGCGTTATTGATTGCCAGTTTGTAAAAAATCATAAACACATACAAGGCTAGCATCATATACCCAAACGCTTTATGGCATAAGAAAGAATCCTTCGCTGTCTGCTAACATGGTTATCACTAATTGTGTTATTGTATTACCCTGTGGCATGTTTCTTACTGAACAAAACTCTGATATTGCAGAACCATTAAATACAAACAGATGAATAATTCTGAGTTTGTCAGCCGCATTTTTCGTTCTTGTGTTTGTCAGTTCTGAAGCCCATATTGATTTACAAAATTGTATATTGAGAATAATGAAGATTAGGTTTTATTGTTTTTCTGGTTTGTTCTGTCATGGTATGACACATTCCTGGTCCACACTTATCTGAATTCTTACTAAACAGCTGTGTTAATATCCTGGATAGTGATTTGGCTAGCCAACACTAAGTTTTGAGCTTGATGCCAGTTAAGATTGTATTATTTTTATTGACAACGTGTAATCCTGGTGTCATCTCAACCTCAAAAAACTGGATATCAGGCTTTTACTTCACCATGTGATATACTTTTTTTTTATAATTGTTTCTTCACCACATGACACTTTTTTTTTTTATTTTTTCTTCACCATATCACACCTGTTTTTTCTTTACCACATGAAACACTTTAAAAAAATTCTTTTTTTCACCACATGTAACCTTCATCATCTCATCTCATCATGTTCCTCTTGTACTTTGCAGTGTCGAGGTAAAGTATAAACAGCGGGAGAGTGCACACTTATGGGCTTCATGTATCCATATTCCCATGGTCGACCTCTTTCTCTGCTTCCCTCTGGTCTGTACATCATTGCTTTTTGTGGTATACTGTTAGTTGGTAACCTACTTGCATGGCCAAACATTTGACTTGCTGCCTTCTAATAAAATCTAGTGCAGGTATAACCCCCAATTTAGTCCTGATTTCATTTCTGATTTTCTGATTGGTTGCTACGTTGTGGTATTTCTTTCTTCTTAAGATAAACGTACTTTAAGTTTTCTTACAATTGCAAACGACCACAACCATTGCACTTAACTGATGATCTGGATAACAGTCCAATTGTGCACGTTGACGACTTGTCCTTACGACTCAGAGTAGCCTGTCCAA
Source organism: Cepaea hortensis (assembly GCA_963921405.1). Lineage (NCBI taxonomy): Eukaryota > Metazoa > Mollusca > Gastropoda > Stylommatophora > Helicidae > Cepaea > Cepaea hortensis. The sequence goes on along the minus strand of OY992881.1, from coordinate 92,129,897 downwards.
ATGTAGCAGTTGACAAAATAGTCCTAATAGAGCATGTCTCAGAAATTCTTGGAGTTGTCGATCGATGAAAGACTGTCGCACCATTCGTCTACAGGCGGCAGCCATCCTTTGATGTTGGAGACAGACTGTTTTGATGGGAGTCGGCAAGATCTTTTGTTGTGGGAGAAACAGGTCTCCAGATCACAGGCCGACAAGACTTTTGAAGTACCGGGACAATTCCCCAGATTAAAGCGGGACAGCTGGCCAGTTGTTTACATTGAGTCGGAAAAGGAAATAGAAAAAATAGCTTCTCGACGCCTAGTGTCTAGTCAGATTTGTGACATCATTCAGACACAGTATTAAAACAGTCTGGACAAACAACTTTGGCGAGAGTCGACCAAATGTTGTGAAGCAACAAAACGTGTGTAATGTTCCTGGTTTGATTATGGAGAGAGACTACAGTGTCTTATGTTGATTTACATCGGTGGACATTTATCCATTGTGTGATTTAGTAGTCTCAATTTCAAACAGGAATAAATCTAAGGTTCCACTATGTTTTCCAAAAAGCTAGCAGTAAAGTCATAGAAGATGATTATGGCTCGATCATTGAAGGAAGTATTTACTCAGCGGGCTTTTGCACTGGGCCTATAACCCAGAGAGTCTGCAGGAACTTGGCCTCTTCTGAGCGGGAACCGATGATCATCTAAGAGTGATTCCTCAGTGGTAGTTCTCATCATAGTGGAGTGAAGATACTTACAATACCACCAGTAACAGGAACAATAGTAGTTATATAGAGAACTTGAAAATTAACATTGTGTTTTCCAATTGGTGAATTCCGGTGAGAAATTAACTACTAACATTTAGTTTCAAATTGACAGTAAACATTATTTTACTGTACAAGTGTTATCAGAGCACAGAAATTTTAGTGACATATTAGTTATGCTGTGTGTGTCAGATTCATGGTCAGTATTGGACTATATCCACTATTGGTGACCAGGCTTCCGGACTATCCAAGAGCCACTGGAGGAAGTCAACATCTGGCCGGAGAGACACATCATTTGTTGAGGTCCTTCTGTACTTGATCTATGGTGCTGTTGTGTGGCCAGTACTGTGATGAAGCAGACTTTGATCCTGAGCTGTTCGGTCTGATTCTGCATATACACTAGATTATACGACAGACATTCTACACATACACTTTGCACATACCTGACACTTTTCTTTATTAAATTAATTTGTCATTTTGTTAGATGCTAGAGTTGTGTAGTATGTTTTGGAAAAGAATGAGAGAGGGCATGGTCCAGTGGTAAGAGAGAGAGAGAGTGATCCAAGGACTGACGGGGTGTTGTGGACAGAAATCCAGAAGATCCTCAAGATAATGATATGGGGTTAAAAGAATGTGGGTGTTGATTCCCCTCACCCCAGGGATGACACTTATTATGACATTACTGGGGGATCGACATGGGATGGTGATATCATATTAATGATGATCCTGCTAGTGTTAATGTAGATAGGAGTTAAGATACATATCATACCTGTTAACACTTCACAAGTCTACGTAGGTCTTTGGTCCTAATTCTACTCTTGTCATTGAGAGATTGTTTTGTGTTGTGCTGTGTGGTGTTAAATATATAGATACATTTTAAATAGTGAATATCTATATAGTGTTTGGAGAAATTTACACTCAACCTGCTGACTCACCTCTCTGAAATATGGCCACTCCTAAACTAGATATGGCAGAACTAAGGGCAAGGGGGGAAGGAATGGGCTTGTCTGGTTTTGCACTAACAGAGTACATACAGGAGGTGGAGAGAGATTTTCGTCAAGCAGAAAGGGAAGATCGGAAGGCCGAGATGAATTAAGAAAGATGGAGTTAGAGACTAAAAGAATGGAAGCTGAGCAAGCCACTAAAAGGTTAGAACTTGAAGCTGAGCAAGCTGCTAGGAAACTTGAAGCTGAGCAAGCTGCTAGGAAACTTGAAGCTAAGCAAGCTGCTAAGAATCTTGAAGTGGTGCAAGCTGCTAAGAGATTGGAAGCTGAACATGAAGCTCAGAAAAGGGAGCATGAGTACCGAATGCAGGAACTCGAGCTTAAGAGGCAATCTAGTGGGGAAACTGAGGGAGCAGTGGGAGGTTCCTCTCTCCCTGGCTCAACCCCAGTTGGTGGACATAGTTACCATGCTATGAAGTTTCCTTTGGCTGTCTATGAATAAGACAAAGAGAAAATCGACCAGTACTTACAACGCTTCGAGGCAATGTCTGTTGCTATGGGTCTGGATCGTGACAAATGGTGTCTTAAGTTGTCCCAGGGATTACGTGGGACAGGTTACGAGGTTTACTGCCGCCAGGACATGAGAACAATTACGACGAATTGAAAACTGCTCTGCTGAAACGTTTCGAAGTTACGTCACATACCTACCGGAAAAAATTTCGAGCAGCGAAACGAGAACCGGAAGAGTTGTTTGCCGCCTACAGTCTGCATCTGAAATCATATCTCCATAAGGGGATGGATTTGGTTGGGTCACGCATGACTATGAGAGTCTGGAAGAGCTCATGATAGTCGACCAGATGCGAAAGCAAATGTCGAAACCTCTCAGGACATTCTTGGGAGAACAAGGGGTGGAACGTATCGACATCGTGACGAAATTGGCAGAACAGTTCGTCGAGGTACATGGGGAGGCTGGAGTAAACCATTCCACAAATACCAAAGGTCAGGAGAAACATGACCGGAAAAAATCCAAAAGCACGGGAACTAAGAAAGTGGAACCATATGTTAAAATTTCAGATGAGAGTTTGGAGAAGACAAAGGAGGGAAGCAAGAGCACCTCGAACTCTTCACCAAAACGACAGTGGACGGAGAAGTGGTGTTCGATTTGTAAGTCACCCTCTCACAATACGAGGGACTGCAAATCGAAGGCTAAGAGCCCTCACTTCATGGCGTGTCAAGTGGCTCCAAAGGAGGATGCCACCGAAAATGCTGAGGTTGACAAGGAAGCTCTCAACCAGGAGAGCTCACCAAAGTCCGGCACGAAAAAATATAGGACAGGGAAATGGTGTAAACACTGCAGGTCGAACACGCATAATGCTAAAGACTGCAGGTTTAAGTCAGGAGACTCATTTCGTCGTGTGCCCAGTGGAATTCAAGGTGGAGTCCACCGAACAGGTCGATGCCGAGGAAGAGACTCCAGACAAGGATAAGCCACCTGTAGTGGAATTAATAGAAGTTAACGGCCGACAAGTTGAGTGTCTATATGACACTGGCGGGGAGGCCGTGATTTCTGCGGATCTGGTACACCCATAACAATTCACAGATGAGACCATGGAGATACAGCCTGCACAGAAGAGTGCTGTGGCCATGAAGTTGCCAATTGCCAAAGTGGAGATTCGGTCAAGATATGTCACTGGCACGATCAAGGCCGCTGTATAGACCGATCCCATTGTTCCCGTCATCCTCGGTTGCCGGTATGTCTTTCCGGGAATGCCCAGGGAGCCAATCCATATGGGAGCAATTCAGACGAGAACGGATCAGGCTGAAGCAATTGTCACTAACCCACTGCCGGGGGAGTTGCGAACTGCCCAGAGTGAGGATGCAACCTTACGTCCTTGCTACAAGAAGCTGCAGAGAAGTGCTGATCCACCAAAACGGGGGCAGTGCTACATGAAGAATATGATACTCTACAGGAGAGCCGGAAGGGGAGACAACCTACATGGTCAGTTGGTGGTCCCAAGGCCTACCGTTCCCAAATTCTTCATATGGGGCATACCATCTCATTTAGTGGGCATATGGGTATTGCCGCCACCATCCAGCGAATTTCCTGCCATTACTATTGGCCGCGAATGACCGGTGATGTGCGTCGGTATGTGAAGTCATGCCCTGAGTGCCAGATGGTGGCACCGAAACACTGGACATCGCCGGTGGTCTTGGGTGAAATGCCCGTCATGAACTCTCCTTTCGAGTGGGTAGCCATCGACATCGTGGGTCCACTTCCTGGGACTAGGAAGAGGAACATGTACATACTCACAATGGTGGATTGCTGTTCAATGTGGGGTGAAGCCATACCATTGACCACAATTGACTCGAAACGAGTGGCTGACGCGCTGATGGAGGCCTTTACCAGATTAGGCTTCCCTAATCAGATTCTGACCCACAATGGGTCCAAGTTTTGTGGGAAACTCATGGAGGAGGTATTTAGGGTGTTCCACTCTAACCATATTCACACCAGCCCTTACCACCCTCAAGCCAATGGATAAGTATAGCGTTTCAACGGCACGTTGATGACAATGCTCCGGAAACTGGCACAGGAAAAACCTGATAGGTGGGATGAATATATACCAGCAGCACTTTTCGCCTATCGGGATGTGCCTCTTGGCTCAACAGAACTACCACCCGCTACTTTGCTGTTTGGTCGTCCAATCAAAGGACCATTGGAAGCCATGTTGAGGAGGGGACGTCAGAAGAAGTGATCTCCTCTTATAAATACATGGAGGAACTGAAAGAAAAACTTCACACTGGCTGGATTCTGGCAACTCAGAACTTGCGAAAAGCCAGAAAAAGACATGCGGCTTACTACAACCATAGGTCTAAAGACAGATCTCTAGAGGTGGGAGACAGTCTTATTGCTACTCCAAACGGGAACCAACAAACTGGAGATAGGTTGGAAAGGACCATTTCCCGTGGAAAGGGTGGTATCCAGAACCAACTATCAGATCCGGATCCGGGGAAAGTCGAAGATTGTCCATATTAATCTCCTGTGGAAGTACGAGGAGAGACCCGGAGACAAAGCAGCCCACCTCATGGCAATGGCAGTCACAGTGGAGACTGAAACGGGAACCAACGAGGGCAGGGAATATCCACTGGTACACCAGGAAACCTATAGGGATGTGCAGGTGAACCCTGATCTGACTCCCCATCAGAGGGAAAAGATTACCCAGGTTCTCGAGTCTCATAAGCAGATACTGACTGATAAACCAGGACGAACGAGGTTGGTTGAGTTCGAGATGACCTTGACCACACAAGAGCCTGTTCGCCAAAAGGTTTACCCAGTGCCATTCTCTAAAGAAAAGGCCCTGGAGGAGGAAATACAGAAACTGCTAAGGATGACGTGATTGCGCCATCCACATCCCCATACAATGCGGGGGTGGTTTTGTTAGCAAACCAAGTGGAGAACACCGGTTGTGTATAGACTATCGACTCTTGAACAGTCATAGTCAATTTCAGGTGGAACCTTTGCCGAATCCAACTTAGTTATTCGCTAGGCTCCATAAGGCTAGATACTTCTCAAAAGTGGATCTGAGTCGGGGGTATTATCAGATCCCGGTCAAACCAGAGGACCGGCCCCTGCTGGCTTTCAGTATATCCAATGGACACTACGAATTCAAGGTCATGCCCTTTGGTGCAATGCACCTAGTGTGTTTACTCGCATGATGAGGACCTTGCTAGATCCCTTACAGTATCCGTCCATTATCTCGTTCATGGATGATATACTGATTGCCAGTGACAGCTTGGATGACCATTTGCAATCCTTGGAGAGAGTTTTCAATAGGCTCAGGGAAGTAGGGCTTACCGCTCGCTCAACCAAGTGCATGATTGGTTACCAGACTCTGGAATTTCTGGGTCACACCATCACTCCAGGACAAATTATCCCGGAGGAAAAGAACCTAAAAAAGATTAGATGCGCTCCAAGGCCAAAAACGAAGAAGGATGTACAATCCTTTCTCTCGTTGTGTGGGTTTTACCAACAATTCATCCCACATTTCACTGAACTTGGAGCTCCATTAACGGAAACCTTAAAAAAATGGATCCCCGGATCCAATCATATGGGCACCCGAGTGTGAGAGTGCATACAGTCAGTTGAAGGAGGCCTGGGTAAGCAAACCTGTTTTACAGCTCCCCGACCTTTCCAAGCCATTTGTGTTGAGAATGGATGCGAGTGGGATTGGAATTGGGGCAGCCTTGTTACAGGAAGGGAAAGACGATGCTTCGGTTTTGAAACCAGTGGCATACGCACGCAAGAAACTTCTCCCGGCTGAAAGGAATTATTCGACAGTCGAGAGGGAGTGTTTGTCTCTCGTATCGGCCGTGCAAAAATTCCAGCCCTATTTGTATGTAGTTCAGTTTCGGGTCCAGTCTGATCATCAACCCCTGATGTTCCTGCCCACTTCTCAGAAGCTCAACGCCCGTTTGATTCGGTGGTCGTTGCTGCTTCAGCCCTACCACTTCACGGTGGAGTATATACCTGGAAAGGAAAAAATGTTGGAGCTGATTTCCTGTCTAGACACCCAGCTCCTGAAGAAGAGGAATTGATCATCTGGATCGAACCTCCAATGAACAAGAGTTGATGCGGACTACTCTCTTAAGAGGGGGCCTATGTCGCGGAAATTCTTGGAGTTGTCGATCGATGAAAGACTGTCGCGCCATTTATCTACAGGCGGCAGCCATCCCTTTGATGTTGGAGACAGCCTGTCCTGATGGGAGTCGGCAAGAACTTTTGTTGTGGGGGAAACAGGTCTCCAGATCACAGGCCGACAAGACTTTTTGAAGTATAGGGACAATTCCCCAGATTAAAGCGGGACAGCTGGCCAGTTGTTTACATCGAGTCGAAAAAGGAAATAGAAAAAATAGCTTCTCGACGCCTAGTGTCTAGTCAGATTTGTGACGTCATTCAGACACAGTATTAAAACAGTCTGGACAAACAACTTTGGCGAGAGTCGACCAAATGTTGTGAAGCAACAAGGACGTGTGTGATGTTCCTGGTTTGATTATGGAGAGAGACTACAGTGTCTTATGTTGATTTACATCGGCGGACATTTATCCATTGTGTGATTTAGTAGTCTCGATTTCAAACAGGAATAAATCTAAGGTTCCACTATGTTTTCCAAAAAGCTAGCAGTAAAGTCATAGAAGATGATTATGGCTGGATCATTGAAGGAAGTATTTACTCAGCGGGCTTTTGCACTGGGCCTATAACCCAGAGGGTCTGCAGGAACCTGGCCTCTGCTGAGCGGGAACCGATGATCATCTAAGAGTGATTCCTCAGTGGTAGTTCTCGTCATAGTGGAGTGAAGATACTTACAATACCACCAGTAACAGGAACAATAGTAGTTATATAGAGAACTTGAAAATTAACATTGTGTTTTCCAATTGGTGAATTCCGTTGAGAAATTAACTACTAACATTTAGTTTCAAATTGACAGTAAACATTATTTTACTGTACAAGTGTTATCAGAGCACAGAACTTTTAGTGACATATTAGTTACTCTGTGTGTGTCAGATTCATGGTCAGTATTGGACTATATCCACTATTGGTGACCAGGCCTCCGGACTATCCAAGAGCCACTGGAGGAAGTCGACATCTGGCCGGAGAGACGCATCATTTGGTGAGGTCCTTCTGTATTCGATCTATGGTGCTGTTGTGTGGCCAGTACTGTGATGAAGCAGACTTTGATCCTGACTGTTCGGTCTGATTCTGCATATACACTAGATTATACGACAGACATTCTACACATACAATTTGCACATACCTGACACTTTTCTTTATTAAATTAATTTGTCATTTTGTTAGACGCTAGAGTTGTGTAGTATGTTTTGGAAATGGGGCATGGTCCAGTGGTAAGAGTGAGAGAGAGTGTGTGTGATCCAAAGACTGACGGGGTGTTGTGGACAGAAATCCAGAAGATCCTCAAGATAATGATATGGGGTTAAAAGAATGTGGGTGTTGATTCCCCTCACCCCAGGGACGACACTTATTACGACAGAGCAGTTTCACCTAGTCTACAAACATATTGGTGAACGAGACCATGCCACAAGATTTCAAGGACGCGTCAATAGTGCACCTGTACCGATTCTGTGACAACCACTGAGGCATCTCCTTGCTCTCAATTGCAGGGAAGATACTCGCCAGAATTGTCCTCAATCGCCTCACGGCCCATCTCGATCAAGGTCTTCTTCCTGGGAGTCAATGTTGCTTCAGAAAAGAACGAGGTACTGTTGACATGCAAGAGAAATGTCAGGAACAAAACTCCGAAATGTTCTCCGCTTTCATTGACCTTACCAAGGCTTTTGATACAGTCAGCAGAGAAGAACTGTGGAAGATTATGGCGAAATATGGTTGTCCACGAAAGTTTGTCCAGATAGTGCGGCTTTTTCATGATGGTATGTAGGCAAGAGTAGGCCTACAGGAACATAGTGGACTGTCTTAGCCCTTTCTTATCAATGGAGTGAAGCAAGGCACCAACACTGTTCAGCCTCACGTTTTCAACTATGTTGACGAATGCCTTCGAGAATAACGACATTGGAATAGACATCAACTACCGCATGGATGGAAAGTTGGTCAATCACAGAAGGTTGAAAGCTAAAACCAAAACTAACAGCGATGCCGTCAGAAAGCTGATATTGCACTCTATATGCCAACTCAGAGGCGGACATGCAACACAATTTTTCAGCTTTCTCATATGCCTGTGCCAACTTTGGGCTCAATATCAACTTGGAGACGACTGTAGTTATGTACCAGCCAGCTCCAGGGAATAATCACACCGTGCCGAATATTGAATATCAAGGTAAATGGTCATAGGCTAAGTGTTGTGAAAAAATTCACCTATCTTGGCTGCATTGTGTCACAAGCTGCCACAATTGATGACGAAGTGAATGCAAGAATCTCCAAGGCCAGCGCGGCCTTTGGCTGATTGTAAAAGAATGTATGGAACAGAAATGGAATAAGCCTGCAAACAAAGCTGAAAGTCTACAAAGCAGTTGTATTATCCAAACTGCTATAAGCTTGTGAAACCTGGACTGATTATCAGAGACATGCTAGGAAATTAAACCACTTCCATACAGTCTGCCTTAGGAAGATATTGAAGATTAAATGGCAAGACAAGATCCCAGACACTGAAGTCCCCGAAAGAGCGTCCATTCCCCCAAGGTGGCCAGAGGAAACGCTTTAAAGACGGAAAATCTCACTGAAAGCTTTTGGAATTCATCTTGACGCCTGTGAGACTGCTGCCAAAGACCTAAATTCGTGGCTTACATCATGCAAGGGTGCAGTCACTTGTGAAGCAGCCAGGACTGCAAGAGCTGTGAAGAAAAGGCTGGACAGAAAAACCACTGCAGGAGATTCTCCTCCTGGAACGTCAAGCATTCGTTGCCCACATTATCAAAGAACATTTCGAGCCAAATTAGGCCTTATCAGCCATGCTAGAACTCACGGCTCCATACTTTCAACCCCACTGGATGAAATGAATGGTCATCATCATTCTTGATGGACAAACAACACGTCGTGAGGATGCAATAAAAACAATATCATACTGTTCCTCAAATGAATCATTCTACATGTCTTTCACATACTCTGACAATGTATTTAAATCTTATCCAAGGCCTTTATGTGTTTGTATTGTTTTTATCAAACAAAGCTAAAACTTAAATTCTTTGAATAACCCTGGAAGTCAAACTGTACACAAGCCCGCGGGATCTGGAGAAAACAGTGCAGTTCATGCAGAAAACTAAACTGCAGATATAGGCTGATTCCAGTCGAGCAAAAATATTAAAGAGTGAGGTGGGAAGACAAAAGATGACAACAATACACTACGAAGGACGGTAAGTGGTAAGTAAAGTATGAAACTATTGAAAACTATTAAAAAGTCGGTTTTTGGCTTGGTCATGAGACATGGAAGTCTACTACCACTAACAACACCAGATGGCAAAATCCAGGGGAAGAGAAAAAGAGGATATTTTTTTCTCTAAACTTGATCCCACAGGCATTAAGACCAATGCAGTTCAGAAATGCACAGGTTTAGAGAAAACGCAGAGAAACGCAGAGTGACGAGATGACTCTAAAGCCAGACGTCTGTCAAAAATTATGTGTTGAAGGAACAAAATGGGGAAACGACTTTGGGTTGATTAATAATACAAGCCATGCGTGGCAGTTTGGTGCAGACGTACTCGGAGTTTGATAATTCAGCAGCGTCAAGAACTTTGGCATCACTTGTAGCAATAGCAAGTATGATACAATCAAGGAAATCGAACGATTTTTGCAAACAATACGCGACGGTAACAATCATCATTTTCAAACTACACCACTAGCAGTGGAAGAAACAACGTCTAATCATGTTCATCGGCAATCAACTCACAAAGACTTAGTGGATGGTGGTTTGAACTCAAAGGTAGTCCATACATGTGTACTACTTACTGATTTGTGCGTGTGGATTACCGGAGCATTGCAAATTTGATGCTACGAGGGGGCTTCAAATTTTAAAAAAAAGGGGGTGGAGAATTCAAATGAAAAACTTAAAAGTGATATAAATTACAATAACCATGCCATTGTCTTGTAACCTGTCAATATTGTTGTTAAGGATGTCAAGAGTGTTCAGCACGTGGCATCACGGTGCAGACGAACACTGTGACATCATAAGGGCAGTATAATGATGGCCGCCGCAATTTTGACATGCACCAAAGAGGAGCAGCGGTCTTTTTTTTGGGGGGGGGGTGAGTTGAGTTGAGAACCGACATCACTGCACTCCGGACATTCCCATACGTGCTCCGTTCCCTCGTTCAACAGCCAGTGAAGAGTCCTACTACTAATCGTTCCCATCGTTATCTGATTAAAAGTTCTCCTAGTGTTCCCTCTCAATTTTGAGATTCTTCCAGAACCCCTGCCGATCCCCCGCAATCTCATTTTCTCCACATATGATTTCTGAATCTGTTCCTCCGCCTTCTCCACCTGGTCCCACTAGTGCACGACCACCTCCCCCTTGTCCTTAGGCAAACTACCACCAAAAGGTGCATTCCCTGCTAGCCTGTTCATTCCCCCGTACCCCCGCATGGCCAGGGCAAAGTATCCATACAATTCTCACAATCTGTGACCTCTGAAGCGGCGAGAGCCATTCCACAAGGAAACATTCCTTTCTCCGCCTTACTAAGCATACTCTTTGAATCCGTAATGAATACAACGTGTGTTGTAGTGGTCTCCTCTAGCCACCGGAATGCCGCTGTTACTGCCTCCACCTCCATTCTCATGCTGGAGGTCGTAGTCTCATATGCGAGACTCTCCTGTTTCAAGATTATATTACCATTAGCCTTTGCAATAAAGCCCCAGTCACTACGTCTGTTTTTCACCCCCTCCCACTGTCATCGGCGAATGAAGCTCGAGTATGATGATGGATACCTATCAGTCCAGCAATGTAGTCTCATATGCGAGACTCTCCTTTTTCAAGATTATATTACCATTAGCCTTTGCAATAAAGCCCCAGTCACTACGTCTGTTTTTCACCCCCTCCCACTGTCATCGGCGAATGAAGCTCGAGTATGATGATGGATACCTATCAGTCCAGCAAGTGTATGAGTGGAGTAGTTACATAAATAAACACACGTAGTATTGTTTGGCGCTCACAGAAGGAGAAGAAAGAAATAGATACTAAAGGACGCACTAGACAACATACACTTTTAAAGCTATAGTTACCGACCGGGATTCGAACCTGTCACCTCCAAATGACGACAACGCCTCGCCACAAGAACAAGTGTACTTCGACGCATGACCAGACACTCCAAAAAAAAAAAGTGTTTTGTCTTCTTTAGTCAATTGATTTCCCGTATGAGTGGAGTAGGAAGTTTCAAAACGGCGTGATTTCAGTGACAGACTTTTCAGTCTGTGCGTGAATGGTTACAAATGCGATCAAGATAAATTTTTTGTTCTATAGGAATCCAAACACTTTATCGATAAATGATACATTTGTTCTTTAATTGTCCAGAATATATTAAGGTTTTCAATTGAAGCGCCCTCGTATAATTGATATACATAGTCTTAGTATCTATTGATTGTTTAAGTGAAGGGGTCGCAAAGAAGCGCAAATACAGGACCAATTTTCAGGCTACGAAGAATAATACCGTCGCGTTGGTTACTTACGGAGTATGTGACCCGGTCGCTCAGAAAGCAGTGGCAAACTACTGAGCGTAATCTTGCCAAGAACATCAACAACAGCTGAAAATGATGGTGTCGACTGCAACGCCCTGTAAGAGATATGCAACTTAAAAAATATATATACGGTAAGTAAAATCAATGTCCATTTTCCACGCTCGGGGCGTATTGGGTATACGCCTCTAGACCAATATTTTTACAGACCGGACGCCTTTGCTTCCCATAACGTTGTGGTTCTCATGTTAGACTCAGTCGGCCTGAGAGCCCAGGTCAGTTTACTTAAAAATTCCCTGCCTCGAGAAGGAGTCGCATACATGACCACCGGGCCGGCAGGCTTCCTTGCTAGCTCCAGTGCCTCCGAGGACCCGCCGGCAATGTTATTTTTGTTTTTCCGCGTTTCCATCCTGTTTCAGGATATTGCGGTCAATACCAGCATCTTTCAGCTGTATGTTGATTCCTAGACTAGATTACGCTCATCAGCACGCCACGACTTTCACGCGACCGGCTCCATACTCTCATGTCACTGGCGCGACTCGAACCGCTTCTAATTCTCGTGCGCTCACGCCAACCACGAGAGTATTCGGGGTTAACGGAGAAAGCGGCTAACCTCTCGGCCAGGGAACCGGCCGCCGACAATGTATCGAATCAAAATTGTTCATCCGGAATATTTTTTGGACGTAATTGCGTTGTGCCAGTTTACAGCAGGGCTGCGATATTTCAATTTGCATCTTTCGGCCGACACATCCGACTTCTGCAGGCATTTATTGACCGGGTTAGCCTTCCCGGAGTGAAACACGCTTGAAACATTTGCGAAGCCCTGATCTAAGTAATAAATGTGTTTGTAATGAATGCTAGTAATAGAAGACGCTGAGAGGCGGTCGGCATGGCTGAACATATGAGCGCTCGTTTTTAAACATCCGGTGTGTTGATGCCAAGGTAGCGGGTGTAATCCCTACATCGATCTGTTGGACTAAAATATTGACTTCTCGTCCTTGACTTGGGGACGTAAATTACAAGTACCTCAGAATCCTGATGACGAGGGACACTGGTAATAGGGAAAACTAATCTCCCTGGCGAAGGAGTTAAGGACGTTGTTCGTAATCCCGTATAATCTCTTACGAAACACAACTGCGCGAGATTCGGCAGCGGATCGCGTCGCGTTGGGTACTTACGGAATGTATGTGAGTGGGTCGTTCAGAATGCAATGGCAAACTATAGAACGTAAAACTTGCCAAGACATCAACAGCAGCTGAAAAATGCTGGTATTGACTACAAAGTCCTGTAAAAGGATATGCGAGAGAAAAAAAATCCACACACAAAAATCAGTCCAGTGCACTAGAAGTAGGAGTACATGTAATATGGACTACACTTGACTTCAAAGCGAGGACAAGCAAAAGGCAAAAAAAAAAAAAAAACCAAAAAACTGAAAAATGTGCAAGTGGCACTTTCTTCTTCTACTACTACCTTTGTATGCTTGACAGCGTCATTATATGTATAGCCAATACGTATGTAAAAAGACAAGCTGCAGAACCTGCCGGATCAGCAAAGCAATGCTCTAACTGTCGGTTAGGAGCTTTGCTCCTAGACCAGTGGCTGCCAAGGTCTGGCATGCCATAAAATTGAGCTTTTAGGTATTTCTTCGCACCAGGATCAGGGTTGTAACTTTCCAGCTGCGTCCTCCGCCCGAATCGGGTGACGGATTTGGTGAGCGCCGCCCAACATTGGGCCCTAACAGAAAGAACTATAGACTTAGCCTAAGGATAATATTAAAAATAACGCATGAAAATATGTAAACTGTCATGTGTGTGTGTGTGTGTGTGTGTGTGTGTGTGTGTGTGTGTGTGTGTGTGTGTGTGTGTGTGTAACTCAGGCATAGTCCAACACGTGCTGCTACTATTAGTGAGGGAACTGGACTGATTTTGAGTGAGAGTTAGATTTCTCTACTACCAGTGCCCCTTGCCATCAAGCGAATACTGTATGAGGTACTTGTAATTTACGTCCTCACGACAAGGACGAGAAGTCAATATGTAGGTCCAACTGACTGGAGTGTGGAATACACCCAATACTAGGGTTGCCAGATACATGGGCACCAAAAGGAGTACATAATAAGACAAACAGGAATGCATTGAATGTTTCATTTGGATCGTTCCAGATTAAACCCACAATCAGTACAATTTTATTACAATAGCTGTCTGTCAGAAGTTGGGGTGGCCACCGCCAAGATGAAAGTATTATTCACTGGCGTGCAACCCCAAATAGTCAGAAATTGAATAGGGACAAAATCTATATGGCTGAACTACAGATTAAGCCCTGAATATCCAACATACAGCTCCAAATGGCTCGTTACAAAATTGAAATAAACTGTGCTGAATATTCGCCAAGGAATACGAAGGAAAAGGTTAGCTAAGATAGATTTTTAAGTCTAAATTTAAGAGTAATTGACAACTATCCCAGTACAGGTTTTTCTCCCTGACTGCTCCCTTCCTTGGTGTGTAAGTAATCCCCCACCAATGTACACACACAACACGTATGCACAATTGGAATTAAAAATATAACACTGAACTTATGAGTTAAAACAAACTACACTCACTTTAATTACTAATCATATTATTATTAGACATCTGATGTTTTTCAAGATGATGATGATGAAATCATATAACATATTGATAGTGATGACAAATATTGCATAACTTCAATGTTACTTGTCAACTATCTGGATCTGTGGTCCAGATCCCCTCTCTCCAGTAGAAACAAAACAGCTTGCGTGTATTCTGACGCCTGTCAGTCCTGGCACTACCTAGTAGTCTCTAGTTCTTGAGATCTATACATAGGCGCTCTTATTGAGAGCTAAGAAGAAATCAAGAATGTGTTATATCTAGTTCTACATCAGTACAATCCAAAGTACTGCATATCCTAGCACACATATATACAATGACCAGTCTGGCCACGTTTATCTTCCAGCTCTACTGTGTTCACCATCCTCCTTCTCCCTCCATGTCTGTCCTGCGGTCTTAGTCTGGGACGGACTTTTCAATTGTCTCACACGCCTGTAATTATTGCATTTCTGCTGTCCCATGTCCATGTCGCTAATACAGACATTCTGGGTCGTACAGCCACTCTGTCCTAAGTTGGTTTAGCAGCTCACAGGGTCGGTAATGGTATTATAATAGTACCTGATCATCCGGGCCTACAAGCCGTGACCAGTATCTGTGCCAGACTTCAGTGAATTACCGTCCACCATACAATGAAAAGGTTTGACACCATATAACCTATAACAATTGTGGGTAATGTCTGTACCATAACACCTCTGCTTCCAACGCAATCGATGGCCAATGTGCCAATGCGCACACAATAGCATAACACCAATTTATTCTTATTGGTAGGTTTGCATATGACAAATAAATATATCAAATATCTAATACACATAAAATATATTAATTAAACTAGACATAGTATGATACTTTAACATAATAGCATAACGCATTAGTTAGTGGTATGTATACAAATTGAGACGTATATACACAAAAAGAATATGTACGAAGCATAGTCCTAGCATCGTATGTTCATATGAAGTTACAAATACATACATCCAACATATACTTAAACATTAGGCATATGAAAGTATTCCTAATACACAGTATGAAATGCAAACAAGTTGAAGTAACATGATTATCTACAACGACTGAGAAACAAATAGTGTCCATAGAGTAACAGACATCTAACATGATAAATGAAAGTCAAAAGTCTGCCTCGCCAAAAAGTATCAACTTGTAAAGAATAACCCTTTTAGCAATATGGTATTGTACACAGAACTGAAGAATGAATAGTTCACAAATCAGCAACAAGATAAACTGATGGGCTCACTGAACTAGTCTACCACTTTCCGACAGAAAGTCAGTCCCCTAAAAGACTTAGATAGTTGCTAATAAATAACTTTCCTAGTGAAGTCTAGCAACATCAGAATCAGACATATGCCTACAAACATTGAGCTGGCTGCCTTACCTGTTCTGAAGTCAAACATTTTCTGACTTGAAACTTACAAGCCAGCCTATTTAACTCAGTATCCTAAATGCCATTAACATTCCTCCAGTCCTGCTCTAATTGCCTTATCGGATCTGTTTCACACATTCCTACAGGGCAGACACATTATCTCCCAATCTGTCCAGTCATGAATTCTTTCTGAACCACTAACCATCACCATAGCGTCACACCTGGGTGATTTTGAGTTGCCAGCCCCAGATCAGTTTCACAGTCTGCCCTCCAGTGGGGTGTAATTATCAGTTTGACATGTAACACCTTTAAGCTGGACTGGCTGGTTTACAACCCTAGTCCGACTGTCTGTGTGATTTCATTCTGGGTTTATAGCAATTCCCACAGTCCTGTTTTAGTAGCCAGCAGCCATCTGTTTTGACACTTCACAGCTGAATGGGTTCCTTTTGCTACATTTTATGCCTCTATGTGTGCAGGCCTGATTGTTTTGTCTTCCATTTCTCCTTTATTGTTCTTTATTATAGAGAATTGCATTTGTTCTTCTGTAACATTCTGTAACTCTACATGGTCCATCAAAAGTGAACCGAAAATTGTTCTGGGATGTAAAGGCTGCATTTCACGACACTGCCGATAAATATATCTTACTGCTAATGAATCTACAAAGTAACAATCATGTAAAGAATAAATATAAATTCAATCGAGGCCTTTTTCAAAATGCTAAAACAAATAACACTATTTAAACAGCCGATTGTAAATTATTCCCTTATAATCTTTATTAATTACGCAACATATTTCTCGGAGGAGCCAACTTTTCGTAGAAGATCCTCGTTAGCAATCACATATGCATAAAACTGTTTACAGGTAAGATTCTTCAAATTGTACTTTGTAAGAAGGATGCCCTTTACAGAGTCGAGTAAGAGTATGTTGCTTTCCTTTGTCCATTGAGCATTATTCAAGGAGAACACTCTTTCCACATTGCGAATGTGTCCAGGGATACAGAAGAATACTTCACAAACTTTAAGTAACTCTGAAAAGCAACATGCATTTGGGCAAGTTTGGAAAAATAAACAATACTGTTCATGCAAGAGTCTTTCAAAAAAAATGCACAACTGATTTAAGATTGCAGTATTGATCAAAAAATTGAACTTCATCTACAATAATACTCTTCTCTTTCGAGTACAATATGCATGTCAAAAGGTCATCAAATGTACAGTCTTTGATTTTCTTAAAGTACATTCAACCAAAACACTGAAATTCATCAACAGGTTTCAACCACTTTTTTAAGTAACTAAGCATGCTTCATACACCAACCTAACGTCTGCCATAAAACTATTACACTCTTCTTCTCGACCACTTTCCTTAAGTCTTCTCAACATCTCCCTGACTTTCAGTGAAATAAATGTCTCCTTCAATCTGCCTTTCAAATCTTCCAAGGTTGTGTGAAGAAGGCTCATAACCTCTAACACTCATGTTTCTTCTTTTTCAATGGCCGAAATATTGACTTGGAAGACAGGCATCAAAGAATGCACAAACCAAAGGTAAACTTCTGAAAAATCGTTCTCAAATTTTTATTTTATCATAGCAGGTGGTTGGTTTACAGAAGAAAATATTCTTTCAAAGCAGTAAACAGCCTCAACAGCTTCTCAACACTGGAAACAAACTGAGCCATCTAGTTTTAGAGTGATAAAGTACTTACTGATAGTTAATGTTGACATAGTCACACAAATCCTTTAGAGTTTCTGTCGCGAAATAAACTTGTTAGTTCGATCGATGACAAACAAGACCCGACATTTGTCTGCAAAAACACCAGCAACCCTTTGATGTTGTACAGACGGAGAAAAATACGTCGTTAAAACTGTCTGCACACGGTCGGCATTTCTAACTGAGAAACAAAATACGTCGCGTCAAAATGTCTACACAGTCGGCGATTTTGTTATGATGTGGGTTGTTCGAGAAAACGAATAACAACGCCAAACGTTTGCCACGGCGGTAGTAGCCTTTGAAGTGGAGACGAAATGTCTGAATGCAAGTCGGGATGGATTCTGTGATGTGGGGAATTCTGTGGTTCACAGACAGACTGAACTATTGATGTACGGGACAAAGAATTTCCCCAAATGAAAGCAAATTTGACCGCAGATTGACTCCAATTAGTCTAGAACAGGAGGACAAAACCAGACTCTGGACTGATTGGTGTCTAGACTTTTTGGTGACGTCACTCAAGCACCGATATAAAACCCAGTTGCGGTAAACATGTGGAGTGAGTCGGCCAAAAATTCTAAAGTGTTAAGATTGGTGCATTATTCCGAGTTGTGTTACATGAGAGAGACTATAATGTCTAAGTGGTGATAGTATCCGCGGACATAGATCCAGTCTGTGATTGCATAGTTTCGATTAGCAATGGAATAGGCATATGGTGGGCTACTAATCATATCTAACCTAGAGTATGATTAGGAATAGAGTACAGTACTGTGCGGTGATATACTGTATTATAGGTGCGGTGATATAATGTATTATAGGTGCGGTGATATAATGTATTATAGGTGCGGTGATATAATGTATTATAGGTGTGGTGATATAATGTATTATGATTAGTGATAGAATGTTCTATAAGTGCGGTGCTAGAAAGTATCATAGGAGCGTCGGCACTTGTATTATATTGTGTGGCTTCAACTAGCTTGTGTGATATATCATTTTACTCAGGGAGTTGAGGACAATGTAGTGGAATAATAATTAGAGAGATTAAGGATGGTTGAGAGGGAGGAGAGGAATCGGAAATGGTAGGATCTTCCAGTAGGGCATCTGCTGGGTTTCCACCCGTTCCTTTATTCTTTCCTGGTGTTGCCATGTCTCAGATCATATGATGAGTTATTTGGCCGTATGACAGAGATCGGATCTCTGTTATAGATCTGAGTGCTGCTATTGGCCTACACTCACCTAATTCCGGCCAGGATTGAGTTGCCCTCACCATAGTATTCTCTATTCTACAGGTTCCATTTACAGGTCCATGTATGTGTGCTATGATTTTCAACAGTGAAGCTAACACATTTTAGAAGATGATGGCTCAGAATTTGAAGACAGAAGTTGCTGAGAGGCCGCTACATTGGGCTTATACCCAAGTTGGTTTGCAGGAACCAGGCTTCTGCTGAGCAGGACATGCTGAGGAGATTTATGTTTAGCAAGTGATAGGTGTATCACTGAACAGTCAGAACATTGTAGATATACCCTACTGATACCAGGAACATTCATACAAATTTATACTGATACCCAGAACATTCAGAGTGTGTTGTTAATATGGGGAA
Source organism: Cepaea hortensis (assembly GCA_963921405.1). NCBI lineage: Eukaryota > Metazoa > Mollusca > Gastropoda > Stylommatophora > Helicidae > Cepaea > Cepaea hortensis. The sequence goes on along the minus strand of OY992881.1, from coordinate 92,110,727 downwards.
TCTTTTAAACCAGTGACACTAGATCCATTAAGATTCCCCCAGTAACAGTGACCATAGTGTTATAATTTTCTGATTAACAATCAGTTAAATAACATAGTAAATTCATAGAGTGAATCAGATTGAAGACTCTCATTAGACAGTGTTTGTCATGGGTGTCCAAGCATCCTAGTGGTTCAAGAGACAACGGAGGAAGTCTTCACGTGACCGGAGGAGCATCACCTTGGTGAGGTTGCTTGTCTGGAATACATGGTGCTAGTGTGTTCTCAGCACAGTGATGAGAATGACTATACTCCTGAACACTGATCTGAGTCTATATACGCTTTAGAGTACACGTCACACATTCCACACCTTATACACACACACACACACACACACACACACACACACACACACACACACACACACTTCTCCTACATGTACTCTTTACTTTAATACATTTCTTGGTTTTATTTGTTGAAGCTAGAGTTGTCACGTATGTTATGTTGGGGAAGAATGAAAGGGGGCATGATCCAGGAGTGAGTAAGAGTGAGAAGAAGGTGTCTTCAGATTGAGGGAGTGTTGTGGACGGAGTCTGCTGGATATCTCCAGGATAGAGATATTGAATTAAAACAAATGTGGGTGTTGATTCCCCTCACTCCAGGGACGACACTAAAGTGGTAAAGAAGAACAAATAACTACTACGACATTCATTCTTTACACACACAACAGTTTCTGTTCTGACAGTGTATGTAGAAATGTAATTGAATATCTTCAAGACAATAGATTCAACGTCAATCTGCATTAAATCTGCGCCGTGTTGGATGCAGTTGTGCAGAACATGAGCAGAACATCCAACGCCTACTAACGGCTTGCTCAAGGCTTCCTTCAAATGCGAGAACATATTTCTACCTTCTCTTCGGTTAATGCCTCCAAAATTCACATTGGCATTGTCACCAGCAAAAAAAAAAAAAAAAAAAAAAAATACATTTGGGGTACAAATCATTTTTTTTTTTTTTTTTTTTGAGTGTTCTCAAAGTATACTGTGATATAGTTTCTCAGGTTTCATTTGGTGTGTTTTTTAATTCGAAAATCTTAGTTTGGATTCCACCTGCTTTCCTGTCAAAGTATTGAACAACGATCGGAAATATTTTCTGCGAACCGTGACTGCTAGCATCTTGCGAAATACCGGAACATGAAATACCATTTACCTGGTTTATTATTGCTTCAGTTTTTGCACAAGCAATAATTTTAGCAATTTCCGAATCTTCAATTCATGTGTGCATCAAACGAACTGTACAGGTCATCGACTGATGATGATAAACTGTATAAAATGCCAAAGTTATTTCAAACGCTTGCGCTTTCAGTAACAACTGTGAGTACTTAGGCTGAAAAAAAAAAGACGTCAATGTGTTAGATGACGAGGACACTTTGATTAGATTTCTATGTCTCTCACTGTCAACATGGCGCTCCAAGACAGTAGCTCCTTTGTTGGCAGCGGACAAGTAACTATCACAAATCATCTCGTTGCTTCCTTCAACGAAGCTTGAAAGCTTATTATTCATAGCGTTCGAGAATTTGCATTTTCTCTTTGTAGAAGCCATTTTCATAAACATGGACGGCAAAAATTACAAATTTAGAAAAAAAAGCAATTTTAAGTAGCGTCTCTGCTACCGGAACTGGAAATAACATTAAGATTGTGACCATAGAGACTACAGCATTGTTAGCGCTGCCAAATAGAGCAACAGTTAGATTCAAATTATACAAATAATTGGTGTTTCACATTTGATATAAATAGGAAAATTAAATAAATATTGTTGTTTGTCCATCAAGAATGATGATGACTATTCATTTCATCCAGTGGGGTTGAAAGTATGGAGCCGTGAGTTCTAAGATGGCTGATAAGGCCTATGTTGGCTCGAAATGTTCTTTCACAATGTAAGCAAAGAATGCTTTACATTCCAGGAGGATTATCTCATGCAGTGGTTTTTCTGTTCAACCTTTTCTTCACAGCTCTTGCAGTCGTGTTGCTTCACAAGTGACTGAACCCTTATGTAATGATGTACGCCACGAATTACAGTCTTTAGCAGCAGTCTCCCAGGTGTCAAGATGAATTCCAAAAGCTTTCAGTGAGATTATCAGAGTCTTTAAAAGCGCTTCCTCTGGCCGCCTTGGTAGCGTTTACCACAACGCAGCTCGCTGTAAATAGATTGTTTAGGGAGCCTGTGATCTGGTATAGGAGTTAAGTGACCAGCCCAGCGAATCTGATTTTTCATTAGTAGAGTGTGGATACTGGGCATGGGCGCTCTTTCTAGAACTTCAGTGACTGGGATCTTGTCTCGCCATTTAATTTTCAATAGCTTCCTGTGCGGAAGTGGTTTAATTTCCTAGCATGTCGCTGATAAACAGTCCATGTTTCACAAGCATATAGCAGTGTGGATAATACAACTGCTTTGTAGACTTTCAGCTTTGTTTGCAGGCTTATTCCATTTCTGTTCCATACATTCTTGTATAGTCTGCCAAAGGCCGCGCCGGTCTTCGAGATACTTCCGTTCGCTTCGTCATCAATTGTGGCAGCTTGTGACACAGTAGTAGTCATGTATGGACAGGGTATGCTACTTTTGAAGGGAAGAGAGGAAAGGGTAATCCCTCTGTCAGTCTGGGTAAAATGGGTAAAAGCATACTTGCACAACAGAAGAGCCCGAGTACAGATAGACGGTCTCAAGAGCAAGAAAGTATTACTGCGTCACGGTGTTCCCCAGGGCGGAGTCCTGTCCCCAACACTTTTTCTAATCTTCATTAATGATCTTGTTGCTAATCTACCCAATGGAATTAAAGCGGCAATGTACGCTGATGACCTGGTTTTGTGGAGCGCAAATGAACATGCATCAGTGGCCACCATATTGCTACAAAGAGCTGTAGATACATTTGTTGCATGGGCGGATAGATGGTGTATCAGCATAAACACTGACAAGTGCAGCACCACTCTATTTACTCTTTCTCCGAAACAAAAGGCAGGGAGCATTCAGATAAATGGAACACCCCTAAGAGAAGATAAGGAACCAACATACCTTGGTGTAACATTTGACGACAGGCTGACATGGAGAAAACACATTAAAAAAGCAGTAGCAAAAGCCAGAAGGAAAATTGCCATCCTGAGAAAGTTAACTGGAACCACATGGGGAGCCAGTGGGAAAATACTTAGCAAAGTTTATCAACAGAGCATACGACCACACCTGGAATACGGGTCAACTGCATGGTGTTCGGCAGCAAAATCCACACTACAAGAGCTGGACAAAGTGCAAAATCAAGCTCTTAGAGTCATCACAGGAGGGATGAAATCAACCCCTATAGTAGCAATGGAGAAAATGGGGAGGACACAAGCTTTAAGAGAACGCAGAGATACAAAAACACTAATACAAGCAGAAAAGTTTCTCAGCTTGCCAGGCCACCCTATGAAGAACAGATTTGAAAACTTAGCTATGGGGCGGTTGAAAAGAAGTAATTTCATCCACCAGGCCAAACAACTCTGCAGAGAAACCATCGATCTTCCCACAGTTGATATCCCCCTGACAACTATTCCAGAGCGAACCCCGTGGAAAGATGAACATAGAATATCACTACAAATCCAGTCAAAAGTGAGAGGAATATTTGACAAGGAAGAACAGAACAGTGTACAGCGCAGAACAGCCACTCTCAGCTTCCTTGATGACGAATACCCACAGGACCTCTGGATCCGAGTCTACACAGATGGGTCAGCACAAAATGCTGTTCGAAATAGAGGAGTGGGAGTGTATATAGAATACCCAAATAACACTAGAGACACGGCCAGAATTCCAACAGGAAAGTACTGCCATAATTATGATGCTGAAATTGAGGCAATCAAGATAGCCACAGAGAAATTACAAAATACCAGCCATGGTACACAACCTGTGGTGATATTGACAGATGCAAAATCCGTAATAGAGGCGCTCCTGTCTGGGAAATTGCCAGTTCTGAGGACACTACTTTCTGAACTTAGCAGTCATCGTAAGATCACCATACAGTGGATACCATCCCACTGTGGAATCCCCGGAAACGACAGAGCTGATCGATTGGCTAAGGAAGGAGCACAAGAAGAACAACCAGATGTGCCTATTACATACCACCAAAAGAAAAGAATGATCAAATCAGTCAGAAGGCCACCAAACCTTACTCAAGACGACTACCACGTTATGGACAGACCAGAACAGGTCATTCTTCTGCGCCTCAGAACAGGACACAATAGATTACGCAACCACATGTATACAAAATTCAAGATTGGTGACGCAGCCATGTGCACATGTGGTTTGGCGTCGCAGACAGCAGAGCACATACTCCAGGATTGCCCAAACTACAACATATCCAGGCGAACCTTCTGGCCTAGAGAGACAGTGGAAGATAAACTCTATGGACCGCTGAATGAACTAAAAAAGACTGTTAGATTCATACAAGAGACAACATTGCAGTTATAAACATAATTTAGGCGAACGAAAGAAGAAGAAGAAGAAGAAGAAGAAGAAGAAGAAGAAGAAGTCCGCGGGAGTGGTCGGTCTGTCGGTTGGATGTGAAAAATATGGAAGTGTGGAAAAATCTCCGGTGGCGGGAAGTGTGGGAAGTGTGAAGTCTGTTCATAACAGAAGGGATGGGGAAAAACAGTAACCTGTTTTTAAAAAGTGAGTATTTTGAACTGTAAGACATTGGTGGTGATATGAATATGAATATGAATATATATATATATATATATATATATATATATATATATATATATATATATATATATATATATATATATATATATATATATATATATATATATATATATATATATTATATATATTTGGTTTGTAGTGGTTCATACATATGAAAAATAGTTGGTTGTATTGTTATTTGAGGTAGATATTAGTGGTGGTCGAGTGCGGAAATTTTAGGGGAAAGTATGTGTATTGACATGTTGATTATCAAGTAGTGGTGAATATTTTAACCAACGTGAAACAACAGTATATAAAAAAACAAAAAAAACAAAAAAAATCGGTCTTGGATTAATCAATCTTTATTATTACTAGAGGGTGTAGGGGGCGCGATAAAATCATCGGGGTCGTGGGGTGATAGGAAAGCGTTCTCCCGGCGTAGAGATAGGGCGAGAGGTTGGTTTGCTAGGGGGTTTGTTAATAATAAAGTGTCGGCTCGTTGAAGAGCCGTAGAGGTCTGGTGGGGCGAAGGAGTCTGTCGTGATGGGGTCGGGTTAATAATATTCATAGGGGATGGTGACCGATCTCTGCGTGGGTGGGGTGGACTGATTGGTGGTGGACTCCACCGTAGCATCAGCAGTGACGGCGGGGTGGTTGGTGTTGCCTTTCGACGCCGGTGTCTGCGTGCTCGCAGAACACGCCATGGAAGGAATAAAACGATATCCGGAGCAGATAATCCATTGTCAAAACGTATGACCCATACACATATGAGCCAGTTGATGGGGCTGCTCCTCAAGGAAATCAACACAATAATTCGTGATATTCGCCTCGAGTTCAAATATGGCAGCCTCGATGCTTTCATGGGGGTTCATTGTCTGTAACAATCAGACATACATAGATATAACAATAATAAATATATAGATATGATAAGTAGACAATTATTAGGTGTTAAGAGAGAAAGAAGAGCACTAACTACGTCAGCCCGGTGGTATCGCAAGCAAAAGTAAACTCAGCACATTTTTCCCAACCGGGAAACTCCACCAAATTTTTTAAGCAGTTTATGGGGTGAGAGAAGTGATGACATCACAAACTGATGTTTTTCGATATTTCTCTTTCCACGTGTTTAAGGTTGTGTGAGAAAAAAAATAAATACAAACCACCACATCATCACTGTGATGCAGTGTGCCCAACTCAGACCGTGTATAAATAGAAGATGTTGTTTGTGAGCAGCTAGTCTGTGCCTGAGGTATAGAAGTACTATTCTCTGACAACAGCAAACAGATCACCATGTGGCAAGACAGTTATGGTAAGTTGGACTTTGATAAAGCTTTCACATTTTCGTTATGTGTTTCCAAGTAGGTTAACCTAACAAGACTAGTATAATACAAGGGATATATGCTGCTAGACGCATATAACTGAAGAGACCTTTCTTCATATATTAAGGTAGACTGGATCGATCAGGAATGGTGCTGGCATTCGAACGTAACGCTATGGTGGTACCATAATACATATGTGTATTCGTTGGGGAAGGTGGAAGTGTCTTGCAGGATCTACATAGCCATTATCGCTAGTAATATATGGACTGTGTGACAGAGTGTGCGTGTCAGATACACAGTTATTATTTATAATATGTATTTTTATAACGCTGTTATACTACCTTATTTTTATCTATGTTTTTGCAGATGCGTATGCCTACGAAAAACTAATTAGGGAACTGTGGATCATATAAGAGCAGACCTAAACAGATATTGCATGGCGTGTCTTAATGTCCCACAAAATCAATAAGCCGAAAGTCCATTCGCTCATTCTTGTGATAATGGTGATTGTGGTAGTTTTGCGGACCTAGTAACGGTTCGACTGCGGGATGTGCTACACCAACACTGCACCAAAGACGAAATAATCACATTACGCCTGAATAGAATTGAGGAGTGCATCCTCGAGGAATAATCGTCAACACGAACTCCAGAACCATCCCCAACCAATTGAGATAGATCGCCGTCACCGACAACCTTATCCTTCAGTCAATCCACATTGGTGGATGAGTTTTGAGCACTTTCTTACGAGATAGATGATGGCAGAACTGAGGATACTTTATATTACATCGTTGTTATTCTTTCTTCACAGGATGTGTCTCACACTGACTACAACGTAGTATAACAGTCGAATGAACACTACTGGCATGAAGAGCACACTTCATCATTGATCTCGCTAGTGTTAGTGTGAAGAAAAGACGGAATATCATCGCACACACCACCAAAGGAATGCTGGTTGAATAACAAGAACACTATCTACACAATCAGCAGACCACCATTTAGGCGCCATAAGAGAGGTTGTCACGAAAGATTATACACTGAACAAACAGAGAACAGTCAAGAACAAGCTCAACATATATGCACGACTCGCTAGCGCACTATTTAAACACACTAAATCTGGCAAATGTGTTGCTGTAACATTCGATAGTACAAAGCATTATGAGTCATTCCGAACCCAGATGTTTAGCTATTACAAAATGCAACACATTGAAACCAGACATGACCAGAATGGTACGAATGTTGAAGACTTGTTTACAACACCACTGGCGAAGATTCACTTATATCACACAAAGAATAGGCTTTTGGCACAAGGAAAGGTTGAAAATATTACGTCGTGGTTAAAATAGACTTTATCAACCTTGAAGAACTCGCTAAAGACAGTCACGAGTAAACAAACAACACTCCCAAACCCAGAACTACGAACAGAAAGTTAAATGCCATGACGTAAGGCTACCATGTATTCGACAACACCTTTCAAACAAACATCGGGTCAATGACCGTATTGTAGCTCGATTAGCCACATTCTGCCTACACAAAAACATGTGTAAACATGTTTTGGTCCAGCTTGTAATGTAGGTCGAGTGGTTCTTATAAAATTCGATAAAACTCGTTTAAACTGGTTTTATTTACTCAACTACTGGTATATAAACCCGAGGTTGGTAACAGTCAAGCATTGTGATCCGAAGATTACTACAGACATTACAACTGTGCCTGCTAACTGGGTCTATATGACTTGTTGTGGTGAGAGTGTTAGAGCAGTGGGTACTGGTACCAAGAACCTGTTTGTCTCGTCATACAGAGGTACTACTACTTTGCATATAAGACTATTTTTGGTGAATCTGATATCAAGTTTCCGACCAAGATGGGAATAGCACTTACTCGTCAAGAATATGAACAGATGATAGCTATGCTGAGCGAGATGCTAGCTGACTTTGATCGATTCACAATCAACCAAGGTAACCAAACCAAACAATTCAACCATGTCAGTAACTCAACCAAATCAATAACAATTCAACCAAGTCAGTAACCAAGACAACCAAGTCAGTAATAGATGTGCTCAGGCGATACCATACGACGATGCATCTACATCATATGTATATAATATTTAACATGATACTACACCAAAATATGTCTACGATAATCAGATATCAACCTTCAATAACCAGCGATGGGACCAGCTAGCAACCTATGCCTACTTGGACAATCTTATATCACTGATCGACCCAAGAAAGAAGGCGACAAAGATAAAACTAATATAGAACACAACATCATACGTGTCTGTTTGTTTATGTATTATTCTTCTTCTTCTTCAGCGTTCCGAGCCATTGAGGTTCTTTGCTGCAAATACAATCCGTCTCCATTCGTCTCTCTGGTGGACCTTCTCTTGCCAGTCGTTGATTCCAAGTGCTTGTAGGTCTGTACATGTATTATCTCTCCACCGCCTTCTTGGTCTACCTCGGGGTCTACGGTCATTTATTTCCTGAGTGTAAGCGAGTTTTGTTTCCCTATTATCTTCCATTCCATTTATGTATTATAAAAAATTTAAAAAAAGTGTTGTTTTAAAAAAAAACATATATGGTGTCACTTTCTCGTGTGAGTTTGTATCTGTGTCTTTTGTTCTTCTTGTGACTGCAGTTGTTGTTCATGTCTTTGTTCACGTGTGATATTGCACAAGTATATTTGGGTGTATTCTTGTGATGTCTCTGTACTTGTGTGTGTGTGTGTGTGTGTGTGTGTGTGTGTGTGTGTGTGTGTGTGTGTGTGTGTGTGTGTGTGTGTGTGTGGATACTACTATCTGTATATGTATACAATTATTAAGCTACAATATATCAAGGTATACCTGTCAAATACTAATAACAACTTACAAAATCGAGTTGATCCAAGTCGGTTGTAACACACAAAGTTTTTGCTTGCAGGGCTGAGTAGGCTCAGTTGTAGAGATCCAGCATCACAGACTGCTCGCTTTTATACCGTTGTATACGGGTAATCTGATTACTAAGGTCAAGTTCCCATCAGTAAAACCAGGAATGTCAGTTAGCAGAAAAAAACACATAAGAATTCTGATCTGTCAAAAACATGACCTCAGAAAAAGTACTTAGGTCGGTCTTAGAGCGCAAGATAATATCACCCAGTTATTCTCCACAACGCACGCCAGCAACTTACACTTGACCTCAACCAGAGAATATTCACAAGTTGTTTATTGCGTGAGATGACATCACCCAACTATTTTCCCACCAAAACACGTCAGCAACTCACAACTCTGAATGATGTGTGCTGATTCAGACAACGAATACCAAATCATAGAATAGGCGTCGACCAGAGAATATTCACAAATGGCTAATTGCGTGAGATAACATCACCCAGTTAATTTCTCACAAAAACAAACAACTCTGGCAAATATAGCTTGGTTAATGATTGTTGTATACCTTACACACGTCATCACGGTGCTGACGGGGCGGTTTTGGAAATGAGGGATGTTGGTGTGGGTAGCGCATGTATAAATAGGGGAGTCTCTTGTACGTAATCGGTGACGTTTTTACGACGGAGGACTAGTCACAATCAGTTCTACTACCAGCCTGGTTTTTAATAATTAGTATCATGGTTTCGTTGTAGTGATAACTGATGCTTTGTGATAGCATCCTACATGTGAAGACGTTGCTTTTCAACAGTGCGTGTTCTCACATACCTGTGGTAATCAGGTGTTTACATGTCACGACTCACCACAAGCAGTGCTGATATTATCATGGTGTGAATGTACTGATAGGACATGCTCGCAAAAATCTTACAATTACTCGTGAAGAACTTGACATTCGACAGTGTTGGGGTATTCACACAGTTTAAGACATCACGGTATATTAGTGGAGGTGTTGTAAGTGATTGCAAAAGAACTTGGTGAACCTACACAAATGAAAACAATACTGTTGGGTTATTATTCAGACGTTGTGGTAATAACAACACATTAGCAGCACGTTTATCAATATGGCCAGCACTACCACATCGGTTTTCATGTATTCAGTGTGCGACAAATCCTTTTGTGATTAGTATAAGTTCACTTACCACAATCGGACCATTCACACCGATAAGGATCAAGCACACTTATGTCATATCTGTGGACAATTTTTCAAAAGAAAAGACAACCTACAAAGACACATAAGAACACAGCATCAGACACCTATGGGTACATCAGAATCAAATCCGAAAACTGCATCTACAACATCATCATCATCATCACCACACTAGTAGAAAGCGCCACGTTTTCGGCATCCTCGTAGGGTAATGTTACTCAAGACTACGTTTATCAATATGGCCAGTACTAACACATCTGCTTTCATGTATTCAGTGTGCGACAAATCCTTTTGTGATTAGTATAAGTTCACTTACCACATTCGGACCATTCACACCGATGAGGATCAAGCACACTTATGTCATATCTGTGGACAATTTTTTCAAAAGAAAAGACAACCTACAAAGACACATAAGAACCCAGCATCAGACGCCTAAGGGTACATCAGAATCAAATCCGAAAACTGCATCTACAACATCATCATCATCACCACACCAGAGGAAAGCGCCACGTTTGCGGCATACTCTTAGGGTAATGTTTACTCAAGACTACCGTCACCAGTGTGTCACTTGCGACAAATCCTTCAGTGATAAGTATAAGCTTACCCGACACATTCGGATCATTCACAGCCATAAGGATGAAATATATACCTGTCAGTTATGTGATAAACTGTATACTAGGAATTATAACCTACAACGTCACTTACGAGCACACCACCAGACACCTATGAATACAGCTACACCAGAATCAATTGCCACAACTGCATCTACATCAACAACGACGACAAAACATCACGTTAGAGGAAAGCGCCAACTGAACCCAACATAACTTAAAGTCAAACACACCCAGTTGACAATATTCTGTATCAACTGATACACGAGGAAGCGGATATCTTAGCAGCCGGGGAACCAGAGACACTACAAATCCTTCCAACCGATATTCAACAAAACTATAGAGAAAATTGGGAAGCTATCTGGACATAGCACACGATTAGCAAATATTTATCGACATACACATTCTTGATTAATCTAGAGATACAAATACCTATCGACTGGACAAAAATCTTGTGTAAGATTTTCAATACTCAAACAACTCGCTTCAAAATAAACTTTAGCCTTCATTTAGTTTTAAGACATAGAGAAACATGCGACCTTAGATTCTGTCATGCGTCTTTTAACAACAGTTCTGTTTTAGAGTTTCCAGCCATAATCGATAACAGACACTACTTTGATGCCTTAATCAAAGCAGTACACGAACATCACATTCGTTCCTACTCCATGGCAACAACGTCAGACACCAAATACACACTAGAGACAGTAGCTGCCACCTGTTTTTAACTTTTTCATATCCCCGAGTTCCCGATAGGTCGTTGGGTAGGTGACGTACCAACATACATTAGGCAAAACCCAGCCATCAACACACTACAACGTACAGAAACAATATCATTTCATCATTGGCACCTTTCCGTCTTGACAGACGATAGTTTGGTACATTGTGCTTCAAAAAGGCTTAATAACTACGACTCTTGGCGGTGGCGAGTGTGGCTGGTAAGGCCAATTCGTGCTGTAAATGTTTGTCCACAGTAGATGCATGTGAAAACATGGTCATTTCCACCATTATGCACCATCTTACGTCTCTCACGCTCTGTGTGTGCTTTATCTGCAATCATTTTCTCTTTTGTCTTTATTCAACTTCTGATGTTTGCCCTCCATGCAACACGTTCAGCGGCGTCTTGCTCCCAATGTGCATTATCTATGCCTGTATCAATCATGTCCCGATTACACAATCTTTGTATCGTAGTAGAGGCCGACCATGAGATCTCCTACCCGTCTGTAATTCACCAAAAAACATATCCTTTGGTATTCTATAATCATCCATCCTCCTAACATGTCCTATCCATCTAAGTCTACGAAGACTGAGCACGGAATACACCGTCACACAACCTGATCTGTCCAATACTTCAGTATTTGTGATTTTATCTTGCCACTTAATACCAAGTATTCTTCGCAGACACCGCATATGAAAGCTGTTTAAACATTTCTCTTGGCGTGAGTAAGTTTGTCCAGGTTTCACTGGCGTAAAGAAGAGTACTAAGGTCACAGGTTTGGTAAACGGGGACTTTTGTTTTGGCAGTAAGCTTCCTGTTCTCCTAGACTCTTTTTTCTAGCATGTTCATTGTTGTTGCTGCCTTGCCAATCCTGATGTTGATTTCCTGATCGAGGGATAATTTGTTATTTACCTCTGATCCTAGATATGTACAATGGACTACTATCTCCAGTTCGGCGTCGTCAATAAAGATTGATGGTACGGAGCTAGTACACAACCTTGCTTAACTTCACTCTTGATTTCAAACTCTTCAGAAGTGCACCTTGTGACATAATCTGTGTCTTCATTTTGCTAATTGTTAAACCGAATTCAGAACAAGCATTGGAGAATGCAGATAGTAGACATTGCAATTCTTCCTCAGAGTGGGTCATAACTGCCGCATCATCTGCAAAAAGCAACTCTCTGATCAGTAACCTCCTAATTTTGGTCTTGGCCTTCAATCTCTGAGCATTGTAAAGGCCGCCATCTGGGCGTGAGTGAATGTATATACCACCATCCTGATCACGAAAGGCATATTTCGGTAGAAGTGACAAGTATATTTCAAAGAGGGTGGGAGCTAGTACACAACCTTGCTTAACTCCACTCTTGATTTCAAACTCTTCAGAAGTTGCACCATCAAACTTGATTATACTCTTCATGCCTGTGTGGAACGATTCCACAATGGACAGAAGAGTTGGTGGGCAGCCAATCTTCTTTAGTGCCTTGAACAGACACTCAAGACTGACCACATCAAATGCCTTTGTGAGGTCGATGAAGGCAATAAACAGTGGTTGATTCTGTTCACGGCATTTTTCTTGCATTTGTCGCAATGAGAATATCATATCAATGGTAGACCGGTTCTGTCGAAAGCCACACTGTGATTCGGGGTAGACTTGATCTCCTAGGACTTGAAGTCTGCGCAGAACAATTCTGGCAAATACTTTTCCAACAATACACAGAAGTGAGATACCCCTATAGTTGTTGCAGTCGCGCCGATCGCCCTTGTTCTTGTACAATGTTATGATGCTTGAATCTTTGAAATCATGTGGGACTTGTCCTTCTCGCCAGCATAGCTCTATTAACTGGTGGATCTGTAGAGTGAGTGTGTCTTGCCCACTCCTGATAACCTCTATTGAAATCCCATCCTTACCTGGAGCCTTGCCAGATGCAAGTTCATTTATAGCACACTTAACTTCTGTTATGGTGGGAAGTGTGTCCAGGTGGTCAAGAGTTGGTATAGCCTTTATGGCATTGAGGGCATCATCCGCTAGTTTAGTCTCACTTGAGTAAAGCTCCAAATAGTGCTCTACCCGTCTGTTCATCTGCTGTTTCTTATCAGTGATGATTTCTCCGGTCAAGGTTTTCAATGGTGCACTTCTTTTGATCACTGGACCACAGGCTTTCTTTATTCCTTCATACATGCTTCTTATGTTTCCCTTATCACTTGCGATTTGAATGGACTCACATAACTTGATCCAATAATCATTTGCACACTGCCTGGCAGCCTTTTGCACATCCTTCCTAGCTTGCCTTAGCTCACTCAGAGTGTTACGCGTTGGTCTTTCCTTGTTTCTTAAGAGAGCTATCTTCTTCTTATCAATCAAGCGATGCAGAGTCTCGCTGTTTGCCGCAAACCAGTCCTGCCTCTTATGATCCACAGTGCCGTAAACCCCAACGGCAGTTTCATAAAGAGTTTCCTTAAGTTGACCCCACTTTTCATTTACTGTACAATTTTCTGGTGTATCAGTGAAAGAGTCTTCAAGTTTCTGTTGAAACTGAAAGCACTTTTCAGGATCGTGAGTGTTAATAATATTAATCCTGGATCTAGATTTGTGTTTAGCTAGGTAGATTCTCTTTGGTCTCAGTCTAACCCTTGCAACAACCAAAGAATGATCCGTATCACAGTCAGCACTGTGGTAACTTCGAGTCAATGATATATGGTTCAGATGTTGTCTGCGTGTGATTATGAAGTACAGCTGGTGCCAATGGCCGGATCTTGGATGTTTCCATGTGACCTTATGTATCTCTTTTGTTTTAAAAAAGGAGTTTGTAATACAGAGGTCAGTACTGGTGCAATGCTCCAGCAGCCTTTGCCCATTTTCATTCATGCGACCAATTTTGTATTTTCCAAGGAGCACTGGCCATGAACTCGAGTCCTTGACCACACGAGCATTGAAATCACCGAGCATATAAATGTAGTCAGATTTTGGAGCTGCTTGATCACGGAGTCTAACTCCTCATGGAACGAATCCTTCACATCATCAGAGGAATCGAGTGTCGGTGCATATGCAGTAATAATGGTGGCAAAGTCACAAGAGGTTGCTAAGCGCAGGGATAATAGTCTTTCATTTCCTCCTGCTGGAATTTCAATCATTCCCAGTAGCGAATTCTTCACTGCAAAGCCCACACCGTGTTGCCTTTTTTCTGCCTGTCCTCTATCCTTCCAAAAAAAACGTGTAATTGTTTTCCCTGAGTGACCTTTCCTCAGCGAGGCGAGTCTCCTGCAGGCCAGCAATATCATTGTTAAGACGATTCAGTTCGGCATCAATCACAGCCGTTTTTCTCACATCGTCAATATTGGTCAAGTCAGTGGAAAATCCTGGACACATGGTTCTCACGTTCCAGGTTGCAAGCCGTAGCTTGAGGTTTCTATTTTTATTTTTATTTGTACCTGGTGCATTGGTTTTACAGCCTTCGCTTCAGATTTTATCCTAGCCCCAAGCACCCATTGAAGCAGGCAGGCTGTAGCGGATCAGCACCCAATTGGCCGGGGGCTTCCCAGCTTGAGGCGGGCGGTAGCTGATCAATGACACCTGTAGGTGTCTCCCACCGTCAGAGGCAACGAATGGCGCCCCATGTCTACGCCAATTGACAGGGACTTATAACCCGTAACAGTTGCCTCTCGCTTTAATTCCGAGACAAGTTAAGACCAGGGATGGCGTTATTGCCTCTCCATAGCACAAAGCCTGGGCTAAAATATAGAGATCATGTGTTGCCCATGCAGCATGACCCCTCTCTCGGCCTGCCTGGTTCACTCCAGAGGAAAGGTAACAACCTTACATCTGGAACAAGACAAGCTGCAAAAGCTGCCGGATCAGCAAAGCAATGCTCTAACTGTCCGCCTGTCGGAGCTTCGATCCAGACCAGCCGCCAACCAAGGCTTAGGGCCTGGTCTGCCCTGCCATGACATTTTGTCTTTAGCTTGCATTTCCTCGCACCAGGGTAAGGCTTGTACCCTCCCAATTGCGCTCTTCCGCCCGAAGCCGTTGGCACAATGTGGGGTGTCGGGTTTGGTAAGCGCCGCCCAACGTTCGGCTCTAACAGAAAGCAGGTAGTACCGTCTACTGTTATACGGTAGCTCAGTCATGCCTGACACCTGACCTAAGACCATCCACAGAATCACAACGAGCACATTGATATAAAAATCCGTGATCTATGTATTCAGCTTGCAGTAATAATAATGATAGATAAATCGATAGATAGATAGATAAATAATAGATAAAAATAGATAGATAGATAGATAGATAGATAGATAGATAGATAGATAGATAGATAGATAGATAGATAGATAGATAGATAGATAGATAGATAGATGGATAGATCCCCGCCAGGGGCTGGGCGAAGCCGACCGGGTCAGCTAATATATATATATATATATATATATATATATATATATATATATATATATATATATATATATATATATATATATATTATATATATATATATATGGATCTCGGTTACACCCCGAGCCCTGGAGTCTTCGACTCTTAGTGAGTTACCACTGGTTCAATCTAAATAATGACCCCCACATAGGGGAGTGTGGATCACTGTAACACAAGTGCGACACATTCTCCTATCCTTAGCAAATAAGACAGAATTACTTAGAAATTTAACACACAGACACTTTAATTCAGGAAGAAGAAAACCAAACAGCACCTGGAAAAATTATTTTCTGAGCTGTCCTGAGAGACCCTCTTTTTTCGGTCGGTCAGATTTCCAGAAGAGGTGAGGTGGTCAAAAGAGCTTCCCATGAAGATCACCAAAGGAGTCTGAATGTGTATAGTGTTTGTGATAATCAATTGGGAACTAAAACAATTTGCCTCACCCGGAATCGTAAGTCCTTTCGTCCCCAGTGCTGCCGCTGGTTAGAAAAAATACTTGATCTCTGGACTTCCAGCAAAGGTGCAGTTATAATGATGGAGACGGTACTGCTGTCCTTGTGTAGAGGATGCGTTATCCCATTCACCAAGCCTCTATCTGAACCGTCAGAGTCTCGGACACCGTAACAAAAAGGGGGAATCTGGAAAAATCCCTCGGTGAATAACATATGCCAAGTCCCGCCAATTATGCACATCCCAACTGCCCACACCCTCCTCCCTCAGTTTCCTCTTTCAGCTCTCCCAGAACCGATCCCAAGGATTTTCTCCAACTGATCCTATCCATCACGACCAGAACGAGAACTCCTCCCAAGAAGGGACCATGACATTTCAAATGAACTCTAGATCTGATATGGACAGGACTTCATCCTCCTCTCAGAATCCTCCATCCTAGAAAGTAAAGACTCTAAGGGCCAGAATACCTAAAGGGGGCAATCAGAGAGTAAACTTCATAGATCGGCACGCCACAGACTGATGGAAAGCCAAAGTTAACTCAACTTTCCAAGAAAAAAAGCCAACGCTTCCGCTAAACCGGCAGAGACCTAATAAACTATCAGAATAGAATGACCAACGGTCCCCAGAGAATTCGTAACTTATCTATTGGACCGTTGCTCTTGATACTCACCAATGAAACAGGGACACCCTTTTTCCTTGTATATCTTTCTTCCCAAGGCCATAGGAAACAGGAAGTTATGGTATCCTATTGGCTTACCTCTCTCCCTAGACAAATCGTCCGAACAGGATTGGCCAATTTATGAAAACTTGATGGGAGACAAGATCAACTTTTGAACGGCCTTCTCGGACGACCCGTGAACAACCAGGAAAGAATCCATGACAGTCGTTACGTCACCCATAGAGCGTTCAACTAGTGCGCACGAAAAGGCGTAGAGAACAGACAAATATATCGGAAATTTCCCGAACCCCATCTAAACCCGGCCTTTCCTGAAAAGCACTTATAACGACCCGGCCTTTCCTGAAAGGCACTTACAAAGACATATGAATTCTCCCAGAGTACAGTAAATACCAAATGATTTAGTGTCTAAATTATGATGGTCTGACCTGGAAGAATGACATGAAACAATCCAGTAGATCTGAGAGTGGCCTATTCCGTCATATATATATATATATATATATATATATATATATATATATATATATATATATATATATCTTCTTCTTCTTCTTCTTCTTCTTATATATAAAAAAGGATCTCCGTCCATCTGTATGTATGTATTTATGTCTGTATGTCCTTTATACGTTCGCGAACGGCCCATCCGATTGAGATGAAATTTTCTACACGCCTTCCTTTCATTCCAGAGCTGCCAACTGTGATATTTTTTTAGTGTGAAATCGCCTGCTTACTCAGTATTATTTCATTTTTCATTTTTCATCATAATTTCATATATCTCAGGGGACCTAACTCTGTAAAAGTTATTTCAAGGGGCATAACTTTTCTGTATAACTTATAGTCATATTGTGGCATCGTTTTCAAAGATTTATAAACTCTTTGTCCATAGTTATGTACCGGCATATGAGTTATAATAAATAATGATACAATCTGTAAGGCATTTTCAAAGTTTTCATAAAAATAATGCACAATGCATAACATTGTAACTCATCTTTTTTTGCTTAAGAAGTTACTGTAGTCATGCAGGTGATTAGAAAGAGTTTTCATTAAAAATAATGGATGGTGTGTGGAAGGACATTCTTTTAAGTTACTTTTGTTGTTGTATGAATTTAATGAGAACTTATATGACTACTTATATGAATTAAATGAGATGCTCCCCACCAGGGACTGGGCGAAGCCGGACAGGGTCAGGCAGACAGATAGACAGACAGACAGACAGATAGACAGTCGGGAACAGGAACTTATATGACTACTTATATAAATTAAATGATATGCTCAACATCAGGGTCTGGGCGAAGCCGGGCCGGGTCAGACAGACAGACAGACAGACAGATAGACAGACAGACAGACAGGCAGATTGTCGGTAACGGGAACGAGAACTTATATGACTACTTATATGAATTAAATGAGATGCTCCCCACCAGGGTCTGGGCGAAGCCGGGCCGGGTCAGCTAGTGTATATATATATATATATATATATATATATATATATATATATATATATATATATATATATATATATATATATGTATATATATATGTATATATAAAAGACAGTAATATGTCTGTCTGAATGTCCTTTATGCGTTCGCGAACGGTCCATCCGATTAAGATGAAATTTTCTACACGTCTTCCTCTCATTCCCGCGCTGCCAACTGTGATATTTTGTTAGTGAGAAATCGGCTGCTTACTTAATATTATTTAATTTTTCATTTTTCATTATAATTTATATATAGTGAGGGGACTTAGCTCTAGAAAAGTTATTTCAAGGGGAATAACTTTTAATAACATTGCTATATAACTTATAGTCATATTGTTGCATCATTTTCAAAGATTTATAAACTCTTTGTCTATAGTTATGTACCGGCATATGAGTTATAATAAATAATGATACAATCTTTAAGGCATTTTCAAAGTTTTCATAAAAATAATGCGTAATGCATAACATTCTAACTCATCTTTTTATGCTTAAGAAGTTATCTACAGTCATGCAGGTGATTAAAAACAGTTTTCATTAGAAATAATGGATGGTGTGTGGAAGGACATTCTTTTAAGTTACTTTTTTTTGTTGTATGAATTTAATGAGACGCTACCCGCCAGGAGCTGGGCGAAGCCACGCCGGGTCAGATAGATAGACAGACCCACCTTTTCGCTGCAGTTATCTACAGGCATATGCGTTATAATCCTCCTCTCCCCTCCTCCTCCTCCTACCCTCTTCCTCTTCCCCTTCCCCTCCTCCCTCTCCCTCCTCCTCCTCCCTCTTTCTCCTCCTCCTCCATCCTCCTCCCTATTCCTCCCCCTACCTCCTCGCCCTCCTCCCTCCTCCTAATCACACCTCTTCTTTCCTCCTCCCTTCTCCTCCTCTCTCCTCCTACTCCCTCCTCCTCCTACTTCCTCCCCCTCATCCCTCCTCCTCCTTATCCTCCCTTTCCTCCCTCCTCCTCCTCCTCCCTCCTCATCCTCCCTCCACATCCCTCCTCCTCCTCCCTCTTCCTCTTCCTCCCTCCTCCTCCTCCCCCTCCTTCTCCTCCCTCCTCCCCCTCCTCCTCCTGCGTTCTTCTCCTCCCTCCTCCTCCTCTTTCCTCCTCCCTCCTCCCCCTTCTCATCCCTCCTCCTCCCTTCTCCTCCTCCCTCCACATCCCTCCTCCCTCTTCCTCCTCCCTCCTCCTTCTCCCTCTTCTTCCTTCCTCCTCCTTCCTCCTCCTTCTCCCTTCTCCTCCTCCCTCCTCCTCCCTATCCCGCCTCCTCCTCCTCCCCCTCCTCCCTCCTCCTCATTCTTCCTCCTCCCGCCTCCTCTCTCCTCCTCCCTCTTCCTCCTCCTCCCTCCTACTCCTCCCACCTCCTCCTAATCCCTCCTCCTCCCTCCTATTCCACCCTACTCCTCCTCCTCCCACCTACTCCCTCCTCTTCCCTCCTCCTATTCTCTCCTATCTCTTCCTCCCTCCTCCTCCTCCCTCCTCCCTCTTACTCTTCCTCCTCCTTCCTCCTACTCCTCCTTTTTCTTCTTCTGCCGCTGCTTCTGCCGCCGCTCCATTTACCCAAGTTAATTGTTGGGGGAAGATGTAAAGATCTTTCAAGTGCTCTTTCTAATGCGTTTTGTAAGTTGGTCTTCGTTTATCTAAGGTTGTTCTAACTGCAACCAATAAATGATTAGACAGACAGACAGAGAGGGGCGGACGGACGGACAGACAGACAGACAGACAGACAGACAGACAGACAGACAGACAGACAGACAGACAGACAGATAGTCGGGAACGGGAACTTATATGACTACTTATATGAATTAAATTAGATGCTCCTCATCAGGGGCTGGGCGAAGCCGGACCGGGTCAGACAGACAGACAGACAGATAGACAGACAGACAGACAGACACACAGATAGATAGATAGTCGGGAACGGGAACGGGAGCTTATATGACTACTTATATGAATTAAATTAGATGCTCCACACCAGGCGCTGGGCGATGCCGGGCCGGGTCAGACAGACAGACAGACAGACAGACAGACAGATCCGCGCCAGGGACTGGGCGAAGCCGGGCCGGGTCAGCTAGTATATATATATATATATATATATATATATATATATATATATATATATATATATATATATATATATATATATATATATATATATATATATAGATAAGCGGCTACATAATCATTACGATGCAGAATACTGTTGGCAAGCTACTGGAGAAAATTGTAGCACACAGACTTGCTTGGGACTTGGAACAGCTCGGCTGCTTCCCGCCCACACTTGGAGGATACAGACGCAACAAAGAGTCATGGCTGAATGCGGCGGTCTTTGCTCAAGATGTTTACGAAGGATTTTAGGTCAGAGAAGAGACATGTGCGGCCGCCATAGACTTAGAGGACGCATATAACAGAGTATCTTTCGAGCACTTGATGCAAACCCTCCTCAGACTGAAAGTGCACCCTCACCTTGTACGATGGATAGCTGCAGTTCTACTCCAAAGGAAGGTGGTGCTAAGATGCGGGAGTTGGTCTTCTGAGCCGATAACGATATGTCCAGGATTGCCGCAGGGTTCACCACTGTCACCAGCACTATTCAACGTGTATACGGTGCCGATCACTGAACAACAGTTGGATGGGAGGCGTAGGACTCTATCATTCGTTGACGACATCCTCGTGTATCGACAGGGTCGAGATAGACAGGCGGTTGCCAACTATATGCAGGGCGAACTAGATCGAATTTCCTCATGGTGTGCTGATGCCGATATCCTTGTCAACCCTGCAAAGGCAACGGTTACATGGTTCTCACTAAACAACCATATTGTGAAAACAGACCTGCCGGCAGTAAGAATGGATGGGAGCATTCTGAGTAGAACCCAGTCAATGACATATCTTGGCGTGAGGCTTGATCGTAGCTTGTCCTTCAGAGATCATGTCGATTATGTCATAACGAAGGCTCGAAAAGGTTTGGCAGCAATGAGAGTCATGGCGACTGCCAATATCGAGCAAAGACTGCTATTACTTCTGTTCCAAGGACTTGTGCTTTCACGCATCGAGTATGCCCTGGCCATCCTTACTGTCAGCCCTACACAGATTGGAAGACTTGAAAAGGTACAATACGAAGCCATGCGCATCATTTTGGGCTGCACGAGAGACACCAGCTGTGTAGCAATGAGATACCTCCTTGACTTCCCGACAATGGAACACAGGATCAAGATCTGGAGAGCTCGTGCATACTTAAAAATAAGTGCAGATGAGCAGCACCCTCTGCATGACGCTGTATTCAGAGAAAAGGGTGACAGGCTAAAGAGGGGCAAATCATGGATGGGTCGGGCGGAAGATGTCGTCGGACAGGTCTGCAGTCTTACCAGTATCAACCCCGGCAAGGAATGGGTGCCGGTGCCTCCAGCTTTTAAGTGTACCTTCTCCTGCATTATCACACTCGACAGACGGTGCAGAGAGCAGAACCCTGCCGCTGTCAATGCAGAGGTTAACGCGCTCATCTATGATCACTCAGATAGCCCCGAAGTGCTCATCTATACAGATGGATCTGTTGTAAAGCAGCAGAGAAGTGCGTGGGCATTTACAGCCCGTTCAGCGGGCCGAACCGTTCAAGAATCCAGTGGTGCCCACTCTATGACCACGAGCAGCATGACGATGGAGGTGATGGCAGTTACACAGGCTTTCATATGGCTGGAATCACAGCAGTATACCAACGTGTGTGTACTAAGTGATTCAATGAGCATGATTCAGAAGGTCGAAGCTGGATCTGTACGTAGACAGTGGACTGAGTCGCTGTGGAAGTCCGTTGTCCGCAAAGTCACCTTCATCTTCGTCCCGGGACATGCGGGAGTCGAGGGAAATGAACGAGCTGATAAATTGGCTGGCTCTGCACCCCCTGTAGATGGCCAGCCCATGGATCGTGCCGATGTTATTAACGCCCTTAAAGATATGGCGAGAACAGAGGATTTTGACGCCAGTGAATCCACATCGCTTTCCAGGATGAAAGACCTGGGAGTAAGAATCGGTACAGCCAGACGCGAGAGGTACATCGGGAAAACAAAGCGCCTCGTCAACCAACACAGAACTGGCACTATTAGCCACCGGACGCTGATGCATATGCTGGGGGGAGGATCTGAGCACCTATGGACATGTCCGGA